>RQOL01000855.1:3379478-3614563 GCA_013076295.1 Sanderia malayensis
TCTTCAGTTCTGTTGTGAATCTAATGTTATATATGATACTAGGAAGGCTGGCGCGCCTGGCGCACCACCTCCTTATAGTTGGCCTTCAATGAAGTGAAACAGCGGAGCTTCTTCAACAAAAGTGGAGTGGGATTTTCATTGATGATCTTTGATGGGGTGCCTCCGATCTGAGTAGAACAGCGATCACAAAAGTAGGGTTATCATCACGCGCAGGCGCGAGTGTAGATGTGTATCTCCCCCCTTGAGTTGCTCCAGAAGCTCTTTGCGAAGACTGGTGCCTAACTCTTCCTTCGGTGTCAAGATTTTCTCCTTCGTTTCGTTTCGTTTCGTATTGGTTTCCGCCTTAAAAATTGCAAGGAATGCAGCAACAAGAAGAGGTTTGCAGATGATATACCCCTTAATACGTCATTACAGGCTGCATTACCAAGTCAAATAACCGTACCACAGTGTCATGTATCAACCTGATTGTGATATGTTTTGGTAGGTCAGCGATAAACTTACTGAATAGTTGATCAATTGCTGCACCAAAGTCGCGTGTTGATCTCTTGACTGGCCTAACAAGAGTGGCACACCTTTCCTTCTCTCTTGGCGCATGTATTGTAACATTACTACAAGCTCACTGGTTTAAGAGAAGTATCGAACCATGGATAGATCGGTAACTGTAGCCGAGCAGAAATTGGCTGAAAAGCTGGTGATACTTAATCAAAGAGGAAAAGGCATGTTAACTAGGATATACAACATTAAAAAGGTATGTAATATATCCTCAATAACCCAGTGTTTTTGGATTTGATGTTTTGTTTACCTTGCTCTCTTTTGTCTGTCTCTGTCTCCTTTTGAGTCACTAGCCAGAGGGAAAGTTTAGCATTTCAGTTCACACATTATCCTGATTTAGATGCCTTGCCTTATTTTTATTGTGTTATTTTATATATTTATTGAATGAATCTAGATACTGGATTATAATTTGACATTGCTTGCACTGTGTTGGTTGATGAACTTTTTTATTTTTTTACCACTTATTTATTAAATGTCCTTATTCTAGAGGTATTACATAAACAGCTGTTTGTGTGTTAGTAAGGTTAAGTTGTTAAAGAATCATATAAGGAGGATGTTTAGTGACGTTTTAAATGGGGAGTGCTTTAGGATTGCAATCATGCGCATAGTTAGGACTATGTACACAACTGGTCGGGCGTGGAATACATGTAACTTACGCTAGAGATATCCAGCGTGGATTTATGTTTTCCTTGGCTCACTGGCGTGAAAGAAAGATAAAATACTGCGTAATAAACAATAAGTCACGTATTTCGAAACTATTTTAATATGTTGCTCATTAAGCTAAAGAATCTTTGGCACAGCTTTACGATTTACTGGCCATTCATCCGGCATGATGTTTACATGAATTCCATGTGGGGTAATTGGTTGTCAAATGGCCCAGGTCAACGAAATTGAGTTGAAACCATTTTAAGTTGTGCTCTATATAACTCAGCTACTAAATTTTCATTGCATTTGAAATTCTTGCCAGGAGATTTATTTGAGTCAGACCAATTCCCCATCCTCTTGAAGATCGAACTTAATGGGATTCAATTGTATATTAAATATTATTGCACTGTTTTTTTAGGCATGCTCTGATCCCAAGTCAAGACCAGCATTTCTTGGTGAAAAGTCACTGGAACCAGCAATCAAAGCCATCTTGAAGAAATTTCCAGGCATGGAGAATACAAGAGTAAGTTATTGACTTTTATGTTTGCTATTGTTTGGACTCACAGCTGCATTGTCTTATAAAAGAGCCTTGTGAAGGCAATAAGGATAATTGACTCAATGTCAAAGCTCCATTATTCATGCCTTTTCAAATGTTTTATACCAGGCAGCACACATGCAAGCAGTCTTGCAGACCCATACTGAAATCGTGAAAGGTCTTACCAACTATTATTACACATTCATAGATGTAATGGAATTCAAGGTAATCCCTACTGATTCAATTGCATTTTTTCACCATTAAGGTATTTATAACACTAGTTAAACTAATTTTGTTGTCAACAAAACTAATTCCACCTTCCTTGTATCTTGAGTTTTCAAGTGAATGTAAGTTGATTGACATTGAATAAGATAGAGAGAGTTGGAAATGCTCTCAGTTTAAGTAGCACATTTCTATCAAGTATATTTAGATCAGCTGATTGTATGTATGTATGTATGTATTCAATATTTAAAGAACAAAGCAGACAGTACTTGGTTTAATCAGTGGGAGCATTTTCTTTGACAGGATAATACCGGGGAGCTGCTCACGTCAATTGATGCCAATTTTGTGCACTTTGACCTGGTAAGTTACAGTCAATTCCTATTTTTTCATTGTGCATAATTGTTATCGCATGAAAGAAGATTGCTTGTGTGATATTAGTATTGATCTCTCTTTCCAGTCGCTGAACTTTGATTTAACCAAAGCTTACTTGGATTTGATTGTGACCTATGCCACACTATTCATATTGATATCAAGAGTGGAAGACAGAAAAACTGTACTTAGCTTATTCAATCATGCCTATGAGGTGCAGAAAGGACACGGGTATGTATAATGTATTCAACAAGTGTTTCTACCCTACTTTAGTCAAGGCACTTTTCTGTAGACTAAACCACCAATTAAGGAGACAAATGCAGTTTGTCAATAGCTGATGCAATTGTAGTGAGTTTTTGAGGGGGACCAGGTCTAGCAAGTTAACTGGATTGCTGTGATGTAACTACTTGCTGTGAAATCAGTATAATTGTAAATGGTGGATGATTATTGCTGCTGCGTAGCAGAACACGGCTGCGCAGAAAATATAATCGAGTCCTTCTCGTTTAATTATTATCTGAAAATTGTGCTCCATTGTAGTGAGAGTGGTTTTCCGAGGCTGGGACAAATGATCCTTGACTATGAAGTCCCGTTGAAGAAACTTATAGAGGAGTTCACTCCTCATGCTCAGGTTTGATTGATTAACTGATTTAGTGATTGAGTCACTGATTGATTTAGTTGTGCCAATAAACACAACCAGTCCTACTACTGTTACACAACTTGCTGTTCTGCTTTTTAGCAGAGCTAATGTTCTGATGCAATTTTTCAATTTCAGAGAGTTGGAATTGCTCTGCAGTCTGTACACAAGATTTTCCAGAGGAGGAATTCTAATGGTGAAAAGGTATCCCTCCCTGTCAAATCACATTTCCCTACTTTCCTATCTGATGACAACGCCATTTTCGAACAATATTGCTACAATGCAATTGCTTGTTTCTCAAAGAGCCTCAAACATTCGGTGTTCTTTAGACAGTCAATTCAACAGTATTGACACCCGCCATTGTGACAGCTTTGAATTGCATGAAGTGTCTTAGATCCAGCAAGCTATTACTTGAACGTATCATCATTTAGTGATTTTATTCGTAGATGAGACAAGATCAGCTTCTCAGTTTGACTGGCATGCCACAAGGCATGCTGAATCCTGCGCAAGGCGAAGTCGTAAGTCGTGTTATCATTTCTTCGGGCTCGAATCTTGGCTGACGTTGATCAAACCCATGAGGCCATCACGAAGCTCGAACTTATACCCTCAACATTCCTCTGAGGATAGATCTTGGGGGAGTTTTAACCAAGTACTGTCTGCTTTGTAAAGCTGAGCCTTGCTTGTTCTCTTTCCAGGCACCATGTGAATATTTGTCTATTGAGGAGATGATAAACTGGATTTCAAGTGGGTATACGCACTTAGCTCTTGATATCTGACCCTCTGAATCCGTCGTGTACATCGTGGGTATAGATGACCTTACCCAGAACTTTCGCCTAATTACAGAACCCATTTTATTGACATCTTATAAGCAACAATCTTTCCTTTGCCCTCTAGTCTTTCGTGTATAGCCCGATTTTGACCCACGTACTTTGATCTTTGTTCCCACTCTAATCCTGACTATATTTCTCTTTAGTTTGTTATATGCTGTGCCCAAGTCAGCTAACCGGGCAACCAGGCGGCCTTGATATTTGGAAGCTTGCGCTGCAGGACGGCTTTTGCATCAAGTTGTTTCGTGACGAAATCCTCATGATACACAAGGAGTTTTCCATGCTTTTCGATTCCATGAAAGGCTTTTCAAAAAGGAAGAAGGACATCGAGGAATGCCTGAATATTGCCATGACAAACAGGTCGGTATTGTACTGCTTTGTTGCTCGATAACATGCGTTGAATTCAGCTCAGTTGCATTCACTTCCCGCATGTGCTTGTGCAGTGCTGTAATTTTGCTGGCAGGATGTCTTATGCATTTGAGATGATCTTCGCTCTTTTACAGTGCGTCATTTCATCGTGAAAGACGGCGCTATCTACGCATGGCAATCGAAGAGCTGAATGAAATTTTCAGCGACCAACCAGGCTTGCTTGGACCTAAGGCATTAGTCGCACTACTTGCTTTGTCGTTGGGCAAGGATGAAGTTAATTGGCTTCTCAGACACCATTGTAATTCAGCGCCGAGAGGAAGGAAGGTCAATTTGGATGATTACAGTGACAGGTATGTGTTTTTTATCCTTTTGATCCCCTAACCCATTCCTCCTGCGCACGAAAGTCCGTTTTCGATTAAATCGCTAATCTGGCATTCCAGTTGGTAACTTCAGTAAGTCGCCCCGATGGAAGAGAAAATTCTTTTTGAATGCGGTGTGTTGCTTTTGAACGATCGGTCGTTGTTTTTGGACAGCATTCTATTGTTTCTTCAATTGTCCTTTGCAAAGTTGACTATTGTTTCATGGCGTGCAGCACGCAGAGTGAGTATAGCAGAACTCTGTTCAGCCTGATGTGGATGGAGCATGGGCTGTGAATTTTTCAGTACCTACTGCTGAGAGAGCAACTCATTCATTTTACGCAAAGTCGCGTATCCAGAACGCCTTAGTTTATCTATAAAATTGTAGCAGAAGAGATTTTGCACAAGTGTTTTGCTTCATAAATCAACATTATACACTGCGTGGTGAATACTGTGCGTATACAGTAGTGGCTTAAGCTGCCTACAGTTAATAATGCAGCACATGTTAAATACAGTTGACATTAACCTCCAACGGGACGTAGGGACGTAGAGTAGTTCTAAAAGTTTCAACCCTATGACCTAAATAAATGCTGTAGAGTTTTGGCTCAAATTAAAAGATAAACATATGCCAATGGATGGAAGTAATGTCATTAATCGATTCTGCTATAGACAAATACACATGACACAGACGTATAATGTTTATTTCTCATCACTCCATGGAAGTCTTGTATAGCTTGGTAGACACATCGAGTTATGATTGCCAGGCGTGCCAGTCACGCTTGGAACTGTTTCCCTTAGAATTTCGCCTCGCTGTTTTTCACAGGGACTGGTGTAACAGTGAAGTACGCCGCAGGTGTTGTATGGGGCTTTGTCGTTTGGTTCAACGTTTTGCCACGCACTGCAACGTCAGGTGTGATGGGTCTGTTTTGTCGCAGGATCGTGAATACTCGTGTGTTGTGAGTATTCGATTGGCTGGGAAAATGCGATAGGCTGTTCCTGTCGCACGTCAGGTCTCTGACGAGCTGCTTGATGTACGTTTGTGATTTGTGGTCTTTGTGCAGATATATTGCTGCGCTGAGAGTCGAGTTGAGAAAAGCGGGAAAGAACGTCAGGTAGTAGGTGAATCTCAACCACACTGGTGCCGCAGATGGTGTCTTCTTGATTAACGTGTAATAGCCAGTCCACAGATCAACGGCTACAACCGGCAGGTAACACAAAGCAAGACTTATCATTACAAGAAACACGGTTCTAAAGAATTTGGGTACATGGCTCCTCTGAGTTTGTTTCGTTTGTGTTGTAAGAGTTTTATTTTCATTGCGATGAAAGCGTTTGATAGAGTAATATAGTCGGAAATAGCACACATAGATTGAGATGGTCAGCAAAGCACGTATTATCATCAATAATGTATTTGGAATTCTTGTCTTTGTCCACCCGAAGAAGTTCGACGATACGAAACCATGACAAACAGCTAGTATGAAGCAAACCATGATTAGAAACTGGGAACTTTTCCTCGTGCCAATTGTATGCGATCTGAATTTAGGCCGTACTTGTAGGTATCTTTGCAATGCCACTGCAAGAACAAGGTAGAGTGAAAAATGCCCATTCAATTGGCCCATGAACATGTACGTATATTCAAATCCACAGCTACGTCTGTTGCCATAAGTCGTGAATATCACAACAGACATGGGTAGTGTCATAAGTCCAACAAAACTATCTGAGATACAAAGCCAAAGGAAAAGAAGCTTTGGCGCAGATTTCAACTGTCCTGTCTTGTAAAGTGCTATGCACAGTCCAATATTCAGGAGAATGGTTGATGGTATCAAAATAGCAAGACAGCTTGCTACGGTTGCTCTTTGACCTTCTGATAGAATGATTCTCCAAGCTATGGTTGTGTAGCATTCAGCTATGTGTTCATCATGAAAGGATGAAACCGGTACGAGAGGTGTTGTTGTCAGGTTTACTGTGTTGTTCGTGATGTTCAGCCACATTTTGAAGAAGATTCGGACTTTCTACTTACCAGCAATCATATTGATATAAGATTACTCAGTGACATTTGAGGTTGTGCCGAAAAGTTGTTTTCACGACAGCAACCGTCTTGTAAGTGCAGTGTGTAATGGCGTTCCCGACAAATTTTGCCGTTCAATTGGTTTTGAATGTGTTTCGAGTTTTTCCCTGTCTCTGTGTTTCGTGTGACTGCTCTGATTCGTTGTTTTGCACACTCCCCATTCTGGAATACACAAAAGCTGACTCCAGCTTTTTCATCAACATTAACCAAACCCTTGTCCTCACGCAAGCCCAAGCGGACCCCGAAACTGAATACAATTAAGCTGAAGGTGGTTGGCATTGAGATATGAACAAAAACGTGCGGTTATTTTAAAGATCTATTATTCCAAAAGTCTTGTGTTATAGAAAAGCATCAGTCGGTTATTTTGATAGCATTAATTGTGCGCACAATGGTGTTCTGAAAGAGATTTCTTTATTCCCGACGTCATTAGTCTACGATTTGTAATATTGCAGTTGTTTTGCCGTCATTGTTATTTCTGAGTCAGCTTTTCTATTTTCGCTTCTGGAAAAGAACAACAACAGATGAGATCATCTTGAGATCACCGCTTGTTATAGTACCGATCATTTGTAATAATGAAGAGAACAACATTTGTCGAAAGCCTTGTTGATTTGATTTATTCAGATGTAGAAAAACATATACGGATGAAGATAAATATTCAATATTGACATACGACAAAAATAAAGTTCCAATAAAATTCTTAAATGTTGTAATGAATGTTTGTTAAAAATTAAAATATTCCATGTTTTGATACCATGATATTAAAGTGAAGTTCAAAACACCATCATAGTGGGTTGATTCTTACCGCGTTTTAGCAAGAAGTCAACCGAAACAAATTTATGATTACCGTTATTGTTCGCATGAAAATGAACAAATTTCATTCGCTGATGCTCTTCATTCATTGACGATTTGCCTATCAACAATAACCGTTCAGGGCAAGGACATTGACGTATCTAATTTACATACTTCCTCCTTCAAGAAAAAAAATATAATTCATTTGCTCATTTGAATGCCCACGAGTAAATACGTATTCCTGTTTCGATTCGATATAAAGTTAAGGCAAGTTGATCTTATGTGATAAGAGGAATTCGCACGAGACACGCTGTCGAACTTCAAAATGTGGCTGAACATTACGAACAACACAGTAAACCTGACAACAACATCTGCCGTACCGGTTTCATCCTTTTATGATAAACACATAGCTGTATGCTACACAACCATAGCTTGGAGAATCATTCTATCAGAAGGCCAAAGAGCAACCCTGGCAAGCTGTCTTGCTATTTTGATACCATCGACCGTTCTTCTGAATATTGGACTGTGCATAGCACTTTACAAGACAGGACAGTTGAAATCTGCGCCAACGTTTCTTTTCTTTTGGCTTTGTATCTCGGATAGTTTTGTTGGACTTATGACACTACCCATGTCTGTTGTGACATTCACGACTTATGGCAACAGACGTAGCTGTGGATTTGAATACACGTTCATGTTCATCTGCCAATTGAATGGGCATTTTTCACTCTACCTTGTTCTCGCAGTGGCATTGCAAAGGTACTTACAAGTACGGCCTAAATTCAGATCGCATGCAATTGGCACGAGGAAAGGTTCCAAAGTTCTCATCATAGTTTGCTTCATACTAGCTGTTTGTCATGGTTTCGTATCGTCGAACTTCTTCGGGTGGACAAAGACAAGAATTCCAAATATATTATTGATGATCATACGTGCTTTGCTGACCATCTCAATCTATGTGTGCTATTTCCGACTATATTACTCTATCAAACGCTTTAAACACGCAGTAAACAAAACTCTTGATCAAAACTCTACGCTAATGCAAAACAACCAAAACAATACAACGACTAAGGCTAAAGACTCTGCATCGAAGTTCTTTGTCACCGTGCTTCTTGTAATGATAAGTCTTGCTTTGTGTTACCTGCCGGTTATAGCCGTTGATCTGTGGACTGGCTATTACACGTTAATCAAGAAAACGCCATCTGCGGCACCAGTGTGGTTGAGATTCACCTACTACCTGACGTTCTTTCCCGCTTTTCTCAACTCGTCACTGAACGCTGGGATATTCCTATACAGAAATGAAGGATCCCAGGCCTACTTCAAACAAGCATTTGCAGATTTGCAGTCAATGTCCAGGGAATCAACTATCCCGCTTGTCACCCAACCAAAAGCCCAATCTTGCGATTGATTACTGCAGGACAAGGAAACGTTTTTCTCTATTATAGACGCTTTAATCGCTTTGCAATAAGCACCTCGAAAAAGTCAGAAAGTTTAATAAATGCCCAGGCGTTTATTCGAGCACTATTGTATTTTATTAATTAAGTGTGCAAACCGCAGTATTAATTAGGTAAGTGTACTCATGTTTACGTTGAAAATATCATCATTCTGTAACTTGACTTTTTGGCACACGCCTGTTTAATGCAATTGGTCTTAGCATAAAATTACTTATTCCAGTTACTATATGGATTTATTTAGTTGCAAACCAGTAACACTTGCATGGTGGTCCCTGGAAAGCCAGTATTTTCATGATATTTTTATTTTTTTTGTTTCACTTATTTGATGAAAAAATTAAAGTAGTTGAAACCAAAGCCAATTTACTGCAGTTGCCAGTCTTCCCAAGTATCCAATGCCTTCTTATTTATGTATATTATCAATATAAATGTATTTTTCTCATTATAGCCAGCTACCACGACTACTTCACGGGATAGTTGGCTTGAGAGGTGCGCTATGAGACGTTTATTTCGCCTTCTCTAATACTATTTACAGCAACACTGTTTCACAGCCACGTACGATCGTGCAGACTGTTTTATTTACGTTTATCTTGGTCAGTGACTGTAATCCGCTCATATCCTGCTTTGTTGCAGAACTGTTCATGCGGTACAACCAGGTTGTGCAGAGATATTTCATGCAATTCATGTCCGGTTTTGACGTTGCCGTCTTGAAAGGAGTCATTCAAGTGAGCATTTGCCCTCTCTGTCAACATAGTATATATGTGCACATGTTGAGTTTGTCTAAGCTTCCCTTTCTCCTCCCTAAAGCTTCTCTCTCCCCTCCCTAAATCTTATCTCCCCCCTTTTTAAAATGTCTTTCTACCCCCCAGTCTCCCTGTTTCTCTCTCGATGATAATAGCAGAAAACACGACCAGTTTCGATATTGCCTCATTTCTTGTATCTCTGCACAGAAAATCTCCGTCTGCTCAGAAGATGTATCAATGATCATGACGTCATTTGTCGAAAACCTCTCCTCGATCGACGTGACAAAAGGTAGGTACAGCTCGTGTGCTTTTAGGTAGGTACAGCTTGTGTGCTTTTAGGTAGGTACGCTACGTTAGAGCAAGAAGTAGTGCAAGTATAAGCGCATTCGAAGCTGATGGAAATGTGTTTTGTTTCTTTATAGCGGGAGCTGAAGACTTGGTCGATTTCAGAGGTATTCGTTTGGATTGGATGCGTCTTCAGGTATGTAAAATTCGTAGTTGTATCTACTTTCCAATGTTGACGTATTGTTGTCCAGCCGTTTTCAATTATGGCCTACATTACATGCAATTTGTATCAGAATGTATTGCTGTCGTCTTTGTCGACCGTATTTACCGCAATTGTTGAGTTTCCCTGGGCTTATTGTCTTTTGTGGCGTAGTCTATTGTCGTTCACGTAAATTCATCTTTTCTAGGCGTACACGAGTGTACGTGGCTCGCTGCCCGAGATTAAAGACACGCGTGATCTTGCCATGTTGATGAGTAGCGTCATTTTGCATACAAAACTCGTCGACTCGCAAACAGAACTTTTAAACGAAGTCTCCGATCTATCACTGTTCTGGTGAGCAATATGCATCAATTTCGTCGCTCAGCCTGACTCGCATTATTGGATTTTATTTGATGTTGTTATCTTTACATATTGTTATTGATGTCTTGCAGTTTCTATCCGAGTTTCTTCGAGAGAACCTTTCTGTCGTGCCTGGAGAACCCACGACAAATGAGGTATTGTATATAATTGTTAACCTCCCCCATCCATGCTAATATCCCATGATGCTATTTGTATGACGTAATGCTGATATACCTCTGTTATCATAGTACCATGGGGAGCATCATAATGAGATATCGCATTCTTTCTCTAATCCAGGTTTTCCATTGCCTATCCAATGATCTGTGCTCACTTTCTGAACTGCTGTGATCCGCTGTGCCCAGAAGAAGTATGTCAATATATATATGCTTCATTTACTACAGCTTATTTACTAATTAATTTGGATGTTAATGCTCTCTGTGAAACGATGCCTCGTATGTACAGTTTTTGAGCATGCGTGTTTCTTTACACAGCGTCATCCTATTGGAGATCGAAGCTTGTCCGCCGTTAATTCCTTCCTGGATGCAATATCATTCAAGACGACGCACTTTGTCCATCTGCTGTGTGAAGACAAACTTCAGCTGGCAAAGCAGGTAGGTGATTACTATTCTATTAGACTCGACGCAGTTTGCATTGTGCGTGCATTGTAATCCCCTGCTGCTTTACAGGACCGGCACAGGTTGGTGGTGTAGTTGATAGTGAGTAATGGATTTTGAGAGATAGTATAGAGGTTGCAGAAGGATTTGAGGGTTGGAAGAGGCTCGATGATGGCGTGTTTAGGGTTAGGAGGTTGAAAGAGAGCTGTAAGGGGTTTGAAGGGTAAGGGCTAGGGGGATAGAAGAGGGCTCGGAGGTTAGAAGAGGGCTCGGAGGTGGGAAGAGAGCGGGAGAGCGATCGAATTGTTGCAGGCGGCGTTTAGATTACCTGGTGGAAAGTTGCTGAATGACCTTGTAAAGGAAGGTATGAGAGCGTGGAGTGGCTTAACAGGGGAGCACAGGGTTTTTAGAGAGTAGAATTGTACATTACGGAAAACATTTGTTTGGTTTATTATCTTAGCTCAATGCAGGCCATGCCGTGAATGCGTTCACTGTTGACGATCCAGTAAGGAATAGCAAAAAAGAGAAACCGCGACCGCCAGTTCGAAAGCCAGGCGAAGAGAGCAAAAAGAAGACTATAGAAGATGTGACACAGTGAGTGCACTCTGCATTTGTCTTTGTCTTTTTTGTTTATTGTTTGTTATCCATTTGTGTATCTGATCAGGCTTAATAAGAGCTTGTTTGGTAAGACTTGCAGTGCTTTTGCGTAATTGTTGCGTTGTTTTCACTTGATTTTTCACTTGTTTTTCTCCTTGCATCTTGCAGCATGGAGGTGAAATACCAAGGGCAGAACGACATGTTGATTGCAGTCACTCACTGTAAGGATATTACTGTTTGGGATCACGTGTTTTCACCGAAGGAATATCTGGTGTCCCACCTGGAAGATGACTTTGCAAAGTACGTGTTTCTTTAATAATAACATCTTCTTATAAATGTTTTTCTTTAGACTCCAATCCACACACTCTTTGTTTCGTTCTTCTTGGTTTTTGTGCTTAAAACTTTCTTGATTTTTTCAGACTTTTAAACCGTAGACTAATTTTTTTTACTTTTCTTTAAGTTAACATTTTTGCGTTTTTAAATTTTAATATCTCTCTCTCTTTCTCTTATTATTATCTTTAAACATAATATCTTGTCTGTCTCTTATTACCTTTAGACTGTCATATCTCTCTCCTTTATTTCATTGAGACTTTAGATCTTAATTTTTTATGTCATTGATTCTTTTACTTTTTATCCCTTTCTTATTTTCTTTGCGCATTAAATTTTAAACATTTGTTGATTTCTGTATGTGACGATTTTAATAACATCTTTATTCCGCAGGGTTGTGACGAAATTGGCAAACTACAGCGAAACAACGCAAGAAATAGCAAGGCCGTCACACCTTCTCAGAGACGTCAAGGTTATTTCTCTTCTTAATTGGAGTTAGGCTTAAACCTTTGATATGAACGATTTTAATGAAATCCAGAAAGCTCTAATACGACTTTAATTTGGCTATGTTAAACTTTATAGTGATAATTTATTATAGAATGCACTAGCTACTGTTTATTCGTATAGTTCTTGACCAGCAATTTCTTTCATCGTAGGTTTACTTGGCTACATTCTATCGAATCGAAGAGTCTGGTATGTATTCAAATATGCTTTTATGCCCCGAGCAGCTATTCACTCTGCTTTCTTCAAGGACTGTATATATCGAGGCATTTAGTTGAGAGTTGCTTTGCTGAATAGAACATATTTATAAATGGGGAATTCTTTGAGAGCCATAGTGTGTTCTGATCTGGGTCTGTTCTTATCTATTTTAGTGAGTCTTGACATGGGTCGAATATTCAACTCGACGTTGTTGCAGCAAACGCAGAGCACTGACAATTCTGGTGGACCAACATTAACCAGTACATACACTGCATGGTATGGCATTTTTGCTGATTCAATATACTCTTAGGTATCTGCCTGCTGGTCCAACTGTTGCATACCTGTCTTATCTGTTTATATGTTGTATGTTTCTCTTCTTTATGTCCTATGTTTCTCTTATCTTTCTGTTTATTGTCTATTTGTCTGTTGTATGCTCGTCTGTCACACGTGTCTGTTAGTTTGTCTTATATCGTTATGTTCGTCTTTTTATCTGTCTGTTGTGTCATGTCTGTTTGTCGTATGTCTCTCGTTATATTTTGTATTTCATTCTCTTTTTGCTTTTCTATCGGTTTTTGATGTGTTTGTCTGCCTTTTTCCGTATACACAAGACCCCACAATTTTCATGCAGACACCAATGCCTGAACGAAAATAAATATTGATGGATCGTGTGTCTTGTATCTTAGGTACATTGACGTGTTCTTAAAGCGAGTAACAGGCGTCACAGGAGGCATCATCTACTCACCAACAAGACGTGCTTTTGTCAGCAAGAATCGCAGCCATCCCAAAGCTGAGAATTACACAGATGTATTAGGTAAAACACTTATAATCTCTTTCACAAATATCAAACCGTTGGTATTACCCACCTTGGTATTTATGCACTACATATGTATACACCATACACAGGTATTACACTGTGGGACTTGAATTGGCTAGCTAAAATAGTGGACAAAAGTCTTTGGGACACTTGTAATGACACAAAATAGGCTACCATCTTGTAAACGTTTTTATTGGCTTTACTCAACCGTCCACTCCTTGTAAGACAATGTCTTTGATCAGGCCTTTGTGATCACCATACAAATAGAGTTTTGTCAATATTTTATACGCCAGTATTGCCGATATTGTGTAGAGAAGCACAGATATTGTAGAGTCATCTGATGCCTCAGATGCGTGCAAAATCTGCAAAAACTGTAGATGTCCAGTGTTTTTGTCCATTATTATACCATTGAATTGAATTTCTTGACTTGTCGAAAACGTCTCTCTGTCTACCCTCAGCTTTCCTTAACTCAAGCTCTCATTAACTGGAAGAATTTTTTCATCTCCCTGACCATTCTGCTTAATTCAATTCTGCTTAATTATTTGTCAATTTTGCTTTTCAGAAATGAAATCGTTGGCAGAATTGCTCGGTGCTTACGGTGTGAAATATTTCTGTCACAAAATGATGATGCAAGTTTCAGCCCAAGTCGAGGAGCTTAAGGTACTGATTTTTGCTTTGTTTTCTGTAGCACAAGCTTTAAGACGCAACAAAGCGAAAACATTGTGACTTTAATTAAGGAATATGGGACTCTTTAACGTTTGTCGTATATCTATGTAACATAGTAACATATATACGAAAGTTATAGAGATGCACGAGTTAGTATAGTTGTTCATGTTCTTGTAATATGCTCTTCAAAGCACAAGTTTATTTGTTTGTTGGTTTAATTTCAGAAACTTGTACTCATCAATAAAGACACGCTGGTTGTATTGAAAGATAACTTCAATAATCCAAACATATGTCTTGAATATGTCCGAAGACTTCGAAGTAAGTTTCACTATTTGTTGCTAAGATCTCCTTGGTTTTACCATATTTTTAGTGGCATGAAAAACACATCCTGTCTTTATCCTTGTTTTTGGCCTCATTTATCCCTCACATTCATCCATACTGTCTTTCTTATTTTGTTCCTGACCTTCGTTCTTACTTTGATCCTTGCTATAATCCCCACCTTGATCCCTACTTTGGTCGTTGATTTCTTCTCTGATTTTCAAGTTCTTTGGCTCTTCCTATATCCTGTGAAGAAATGAATTTGCTTAATCGTGTAGAGTGTAAACGTGAGACGAGCTCTATTCGTCTGTCTTGTAGACGCAGAAGACGTACTGGTACGAACGACGATCATCGGTGTGATACTGTGCTTTAGAAGTCTGCTCATGAACGGATTGAACGCCGTAAGTAATGCTTCATATATTGCCAGTAATCGCTCCATTGTGTTTGACTGTGTTGGAAATGTGCTTCGAATCCACAAAACCCAAGTAGCCGGCAAGTTGCATAGCAGTACTTTTGAGATAATCACATATTATTCTTTTTGAAATCTTTAACTCCACTTTTCTTTGTTTCAGTCTCTTGAACAACGAGTGCCCTTCCTCATGAAAGTCCTCCAAGATTTCAAAGATAACAATCCTCGTGATGAACTGACGGTAAGACGCTTTGCTCCAATTATATTTTATCAATTACCCCCTGGAGCATTCTTACTTTTTGGCATCGTGCCGGGAAATATGCAGTATATAAGGGTGTGATGTCACAGGACTTAGTCACTGTTGTTGTTGTCTTTCACACAGTTAACGCACGAGATGGCACAGGCTGCTGGGTTCGAAAGCGATTTCGATGCTGATCTTTTCCATGCATTAAGAAATTCGAGAGGTACGTCAAGCACAGACATCATCAAAGCATTGTCATACATATATGTCCATCTATGCTAAGCACTCCTTTTCTACAGCTATTACTATGCTAAGACTACTTACAATTCTAAGATTACTATACTATGCTAGGGCTCTACGAGAACTACATATTGCGAGGTATCATCTCATCTGTGAGAGATGTAGTGTAATTATAAGTGCCATTTGCTTGCTTTTCAGACAAGAATGAAGAAGACAGTAGCATCTGGGAACTGTTGCTGGTATGTAAAACAGTTTTTAGGTGACGTTTGCAAGCCCACGACGTCTGACGCACATGGGTTTTAATTCTAACACTCGGTCCCCTGGATGCCATTCCTTTGTGCAGCGAAGGGTTCATCGATGTTTGTTACGACCCTTGATTGAATGTCTGTTTTATTGCAGGTATTTTGGGCAACCACTTTACCGAGTCTTGCTTTTAAAGATAACACAGAGTATAATCCTGCTCTTGAAGGTACGTTGAAGTTATGTCAACCTTGGTTGCAATATTCCGTCTGGATGGAAATTAGGCAATGAGAAAGGGCTTGCGAATGAATATTTTTCTTACTCCACTTGCCCGTGTTTTGCTTTCAGCTCACGAAAACAATGCCCATTGCATGGCAAAAGCAATCAACTTGATATGCCAAGCAATCTTCACCATTACCGAGATGAATCCGAAGGAGAAAATGAGAGACTTTCTGGCTGTGAGTTCTCGCTTTCATTCAGACCTCAAGTCCTTGCTTTCGTAACTTATTCAGTCGTAGTTGACACTGGTAGCAATGAAGTCTTGGTTAAAACTGCGTCAATTGATATGATAACTGAGTAATGGTTTGATTATCATTTTCTTCCAGGTTGCATCTTGCAGCTTGCTTCGACTTGGCATGGATCCACCTTCCAAGGAGTTCATCCCGAAGCAACGTGAATCTACGTACATACTACTAGACCTGGTGAGCGACAACTTAGAGATCAGAACTCCATCATGCTCCCACCCATTTAACAATATAAATACTGGAATGATAGCTCTATTGGTTTCTTTTGCCCGATTACGTGAGCATCCGCGGTGAAGCTGCGCAGTAATTGTTTGACACCTATGCGTTGCCCAAGTGCTTTGTGATAAGCATTGAATTTAAAAGTGGCTACCCAAGTGGACAATGGAGTTTTCATTCCAGCATTTACAGAGTGCTCAGACCTGACACGTGTTCTAAATTTATACTTATACCACTACCACATGGATCCAATGGATCTGTTGGATGTATTATAAACGTTTCGTTTTGAGTAGGAGTTACGTGTATTTTGCAAGCATATTCATGTGGTAAGCATGCTTGATATGGTGTTGTTTTCGTTCAATTCAGATTGTTCAAGAATCTCCGTACTTAACTGCTGACGAATTGGACCTTTGTCTTCCGTATTCTCTGATGAGAGAGGCCTATCACACCATATACAGGGTAAGTTGATTGCTATATTGCATTCTGTTTTTTTGAAGTTGATATTGCGATCACAGGCTGTGGGCTTGGCAGTGTTATACTGTGGTGGTTAATGTGGTGGTGGCTTGCAAGAAACAGCCTCTCCTTAAGAGCCGTTACAAATACCCCCACAGCCGTGATGAGAGTTTACAAGCTAGCTGTATGATATTGCGGTGCAACCGATCCCCGTGTTTAGGGAGGTTTTATATTGATTTTGATTGATAAACAGTGGAAATCAGGGGTGTGCCGAGTGTTCTAAGTAGACAAACAAATGGCATGGCAATTTAGAAATAGCTTATGCATAGGTTGCAGCGCGCATTGGCAAACACAGGTATACAAAGTTGTGGTTTCATGTTTTCAGAAACAGCGAATATACAGCGGACACTTTGCAAATGCCAAATCTGATCAGGACCAGAACTAAATGAATCCCCAGGCACTATGTCGTTTGGAACACATTCTTCGAACATAATTAAATTGTAACCGACTTTGGTAAATATGCCAACTCTTTTTATTAGAGAACTAACTAGTTTTGTATCATTCTACATAAAGCTTACCGCATTGTAGGAAACATTATATATAGGGCTTTTGTACGAAACATGCTTAACGGCAATTCTCGACCCTTTAGAGCATGCTATTTCGCTTCTGTTCAGAATATTTTTTGATTGGGGTATGTTAGGTCTTTTAACGATTTGGATATTTCTTTTCGAATCTCGTATCGTCTGTCTCCCCGAGGGCTGGTATGCAGTCATTGATAGACAGTCAAATGGAACACAGTTCTAAGCAGTTCTTAGGAGGTGGTGTCAGATGCCGTTCTCTGATATTTTCGTTTATGATCTGAACGGGATATCTGTCCAAATGGATTTTTATTTCTCCCATGTTACCTACTATGTTTTATTAACCAAACCGCGGTGTTACTAACACGTGCATTCGAAAATTCCCCAGTAATCCACCATTATATCTCCAGTGGAGACAGATGGTGGCGAGGAAGTGACAATTTTTAATATTGCTTTATTTTTAACAACGATTCTCTTTGCATTATCTAATAACAAGCTCCTTGAAGGCTAGAGTAAATATCTATTCTTCAAGACGTGTAGTTTTATATATTTCTTTGTAATAGCAATAATAAAGCCACGAATTTCTAACAGTTGACTGTGTAGGTAAGAGGAATAATTATGATTTTCATTCTGATAGGTTTGCTTGTGATTTATGTAAGGTGTTTACTGCGCTACGAAGACCAGTTATCTTCTGGTCACATTATAAAGTTGTCTTATTGAGAGGAGTCTGTGTGCAGTCTATGTAAGGTCCTTTACAAGTACATGCACGTTGGGGCACGCGTGGTCGCATTAAGGAGGTATTCATATGCATTTGTCAATGTGTAAGTTGCACTCTATGGTCTCTTGTAAGGGGAATGTATGGATGCTGTATGGTCCATTACAGCCTTGCATGAAGCTTACTATAAAACTTACATACAATACTGGTAATAGTACGAAGCCTCCATACGCTTAAATTATCGTTTCCCGTCCAAGATAATTGCTCACATCATCAGCCGTAACTGCGAATTTCGTATCTAGAAAACAGTCTCGCAACTCTTGCTCCTCCTCAGCATGGAAGAAGAACGTATCTTCGCCAATTGAGTATTTATCATTTTCACCATCACGGCATTGCAATGGCTTTGTATTGTTCATCGAATCTATTGTTTCCACCTGGTGCAATTGCAATGGTTGCTTTTGTTTCCTATCATGTTCAACGTCATCTGCTGTTGATTGTGGCTCTGATGTTAAACTACTGGCGCGATGTCGCCTTTTCGCATCCATAGCATGCAATAATTTGACCAAGAATTGCAGACTGGCTGCCACTGCAACGATGCCGCCGGCAGCGTAGAATGCAACAGCGTAATTCAGTGTCGTTTCACGGACATACCCTAAGCAACAAATAAGAAAGAAGGGAGTATGAGCGACTAAACAAATGAAGGGTGATTTAATTTACTGTCGCTATTAGTCAACGCTGTTTATAGGTTTATACAGCTTTCAATTGAACTGAGAGCCACAAACGTGGTGATACTATTGGAACTTTTAGGCTTGAAGTGAGGAGACCAGTAGCTACAACGCATCCAAAAATGCAAAAGTGCAGGGACGCATTTAAGTCACACAGCGACACAGTTAGGTCACGATAAACGGAGAAGAAACTGTAAGAACTAGGCTTTGAGCTACGTTTCTTCTTTAAAGAGTGTGTGTGTTTTGGGTTAAACGATTCTTTTTCATTTCTTTTGTTACGTTTTGACAGCTTTTTCTTGTTGTAAAACAAAAGCCCTGATTATTGAAATAGTGCACTCCTCCCCCCCTTAAGAAATGGCAAGGGGCATCCGCTTCCCTCCATTGCTCCCCTGCTCTGGGGTTGATGTTTGAATGCATAACCTGTGAAGTAGAGTATATCCTGCGAACAAGTACATACATGAAAAATACCACATGCCACATCCATGTATATACGTACCTGCCAGTGGTGGACCGATCAGGATGGCCGGTGCAAAGCACATGAGGAAGATACTGTATCCCCGCACCACGTTCTTGTTGCCGACAATGTGTCCTATGACAGGTACGCATGCGCCAGCCTGTGCCCCAGCGAAAAATCCCCAACTGATGGAGTAAACGACTAGGCCGGAGAAACCATTTGCCAGAGGACATAACAGCTTAGCGAGAGCCATGCCGGCCCAGGAGAGTTGGTAGAATGTGATGGTATGACCTCTGAAGTTCGCAATCAGTTTGCCCATGAATATTTTGCCAACAGATTCGAAGAGAGTGAGGA
The DNA here is from genome assembly GCA_013076295.1 of Sanderia malayensis. Classification (NCBI taxonomy): domain Eukaryota; kingdom Metazoa; phylum Cnidaria; class Scyphozoa; order Semaeostomeae; family Pelagiidae; genus Sanderia; species Sanderia malayensis. Next base: position 3,399,058 of record RQOL01000855.1, read on the forward strand.
TACCTGGTAGCAGTGCGCTCTTCGCGTCCGATATGCCGAGATCACCTGCCAAGCGAGTCTGAAAATTTGAAGAAATTCATGCTTAAATAATTTGCTATTCATGCGGTTGCAAGTATTGTATGCTTAGCTGTGAGAGGGACGCAAAGGACAATCAATTGCAAAATAAAGAGTATATCACTTGCAAAAACATGACACTTGAAGACTGAATTTGAAGACACTCACCAAATGCACGAATGTGATCAAGTAGACGGAATGGAATGCAAACGAGGCCACGAGCAACATGAAGAATGCCTTGTTGCGATGCAACGGAGGATAACCTTCGTCAACACCAAGGGAATCATCATCATCGTCATCATCCTGAGCAGAGCATCCAGCATCACAATTTTTCTTATTCTGCTTTTTAAACATCATTCCAGCGAGTGCTATGGGTATAGCCGTGCACGACAACACTTGCATGCCTAGCTTGTAGCCAAATTGATCAAACAGGAATGCTTTGAGACTGGACAATGCCAGTGCACCAAAACCACTACCGCTCAGGGCGATGCCGAGTGGCAGTGACCAATTCGTACCGAAATAGCTGGGCAGAATGAACATCGATGTTGATTGACACAAACTGTAGCCGACGGCCACGAGGATACCGATTGTAAAGTAGAGAAGCTTTATGGACGTTGCGAAGGAGGATATGAAGATTCCCAAGCCGAAGAGCAGCGAACCGATAAAGGTTGTTGTCCGGAATCCTATCCGGTCTCCCATTTGATATGTTACTGGAGCTATCACGAATGCAATGGAAAATGATATCGAAGGTATCCAAGCTGTGAAAAGGAAAGAAATATTATAGAGTTGGATGACCATGTATATCTTGCAACAGCAACGTATATCTGATGATGATTATTATTATGTATAGCTGAGTGAATCCAGGGCTCTCAAAGAATTGCCTTGCTTCCCTATGGTTCATTTATGAGAACGTTTTGGACTTCCTGGTCTAAGGTCTAATCCATTGGTTCGTGTTCTAATCACATGACACAAGACAGTCACAAGGTCTGACAAGAGCAGTCAACAACTGTTTGTAGCAGATTATTGTTCCATTGTTTTGATACGATTTTCAACCAATGGAATCCCTATCGGTTTCTACTGTGTTTCACGTTGACCTAAGTTGGCTGGATTCCCATGGTGATAGAATGGGGATGGATATGGATGGACTGAACTGAACTATCAACAAAACTGTAATTTGCAATACAACACTGTACAAAACGGTTTTTTCCAAGACTCTCACACTCTCACACTTTGTTTTTTCCGCAGAATAAAGTACGTGATTTTACGAAGGAAAGGGATAAAAGGGCCAAGTAATTAACACTATAATATTTTTGTTTGCAATGTTAATTTACCTGTTGCTGCATCTCCATCGTGAAAAACTCGAAGCATTTCAACGTAAAGGGGTCCAAAGGATCCATAGAAACTCATTGCCAAAAACTGCACCAAAAAACTCAGAGAACAGATAAACCAAGGGTAGTGGCGAGTTTGCGTGCAGCCTGTGACTTTGACCTCATTACCATCCTCCATGGCACGATTCAAATATATATGAAATATCCCTTATGCAAGAAATTCCCTCATGTAATACTTTTATACTACCTGATGCTTGAACAACGATTTCAGTGCTGTGTATGAACCATATATTGATATAATGATTCAGCTATACCGGCGTATTTCACTGCAGCTCACTGTTTTCACTGCAACGCATCAAAGATTTCTTTAGAACTGACTCGCGGAAGTACTTTGCACCCAATCTTTGTGGGAGGAGTTTTGTCTTTTGAGTTGAGAGCGTTTATTTCAGACTTTTTCGATGTTGATGGGTTGTTATTTTTCTTTGAGCATTCATAGCAGACAGGATAGGCATCGGATGGTCACAGGAGACTAAATTTGTTTCCTCTCACATTGAAATTATTTTCTCGTACCGGAACCACCGAGCCACGGCATTGGCCTTTGATCACCCAGATGAGAACAATAGATTTTTTGCTATTGTATGTGACGTCATATTTAATAAAGCACTGTGGATCGAATCGAACAGCCTTGATTTTTGTCGTTGTGTTCTCCCAGTCTCAACGATATTACCAACATAGAGGCTACCGTAAATTCTCTTTTAACGACTCAGCTAAAAGCACTGAACATTTCCCGAAGAAGTTTGAACCAGTTTGAACAGCTCGCGTTCCAAATCGAGGTCTTGGAAAGGGAATCAGCATCACCATCACTTCAGTACGCACGCGCAAACTGAAGAAATATTAAGTGTTGGCTCAGTGCGTTTAATCCAGGCTTACACCTTCCGGGGCTTATTGTTTTCAAGCTCTTTAAAGGGGTCTTATAGGTGACGGGGCTAAGCTAAGAGGGGGGCTTAATAAAGATTTGGCAATAAGAACCAAGCTAAAAACCTTTCCTCAATGAAATCTGCAACGTTTTTATTCATAGTACATAAATGTTTTGAATTTTGATTTGATAAGAACTATTGAACCAATGAATAAAACCTCCGCTCGTTCATGTCCACCACCTCGAGACCATAGCTCGAGACCCTAGACTAGACTCACTACTTTGCATCCCTGTGTCTCGTTTGCTCTACACTTCACGAACATGTTTGGCCATAATCGAGACTTGTGTGACATGTCTCAGTAGGGATCCACGACCCAGGCAAGACTCGAACTTGTAAGTAGAAAGATAATTTCCCGGAAGGAAGCTCACATTCAAAGCTTGGAATGGTCAATTTGTGCTTAATGAAACCAAAGAATGGATCAAAATTTAAGTCGCATGTAAACGAGAAAGGAAATCTTAAGAACATACGCACATGCGCAAGGAAAATGATACGTATATTTGTGTATTATTTCTCCTGCGCTGTAAGAAGAACGCTGTAAGTAAGAAGAACACGAGGAAAAAGATGGCGTCATTGTTTGCGCTTGTTTGAGTTTTCTCTTTGCTTGCTTGAAGAAAAGAAGTTGGTCAGTAGTTTTTCATACGCAAAAAACCCACCGATGCAGCTGAAGGCAGTCGTATGACAACGATAGCGGCAGAAGCAGCACTTTCATGGCAACCTTTGCTATCAATTGAAATTCGTGTTTACAACGTGATTTGATTAAACAGAAAAAGACAAAGACGTTTTCTAATTAATATATCTTCATATTGCAAGGCGTTCGTGGCCAGTGCAAGTTTTCTTGAAATGAAGTGGAGAAAAGCAATACATGTGTAAACATTGCCTTACTCATTGTGCAAAGTATAACCTGAAAATTGATATTCGAGTTAAAGAGACGATGTTATTCAATATTTGCTCCAATAAAGGCAGAACTAGTTTCTACATAATCACTATTAAGCATTTTTTAAGCACAAGCAGGTGCACCGGGTTTGTAATGCAAAGAATTTTATGATCTTGAGCTTTGGGATCTTGATCTGTGATTTTATTGGCAAGAATCTAATCACTTGGCTTGCGTTCAATTATGGACCTTTCTAATTGAAAAAGCATCTATTGAGAGAAGAAGAGTACTGTCATCATATCTTCCAACTGCTTGTGTGATGTGGAATGGCGTACATTAAAGCTGCCTGAAGCCTACAACAAATCAACAGAGTTAAAGAGAATACGACATTTATTACCCAACGAACCTGCTACAAAAACATACATGTCAAAGAAGATAACATACGTAAGGAAAACGAAGCCTCATCGTTTATGTACACATGGATAAAGGACATGTTTGCTGCACGTACGTGAACGAAGTAATTTTTAATCATTCAATTTAGGCCGTGTACACAAGAGAGCTCTGTCAATACAAATTTGCGACGAATCAGAATTAATTAAACGTGTCCGAGCGACGATAAACTGAATAGAGTTTGTGGAAAGTGAATGAACATTGCAACAAGGCACGCAAGATTGTGATGGTTATTCTGTGTGGCAGGAATCAAAGCAAAGTATATTTTGATTATACCTAAAGGCTATACAGGAAGGCAAAAAACAGTGACTTACTGCTTTCAACAGCCAATCACATTTGGAGAGTTGATAGTCAAGCATGCTGAAATATTATTATTGCTGCTGTAAGAACAGTAAAGGCCACCTTTGAAAGGAAAAATAATTTATTGTTGGGAAAAAAACAAAGTCAAGTATTGTTAGCAGTGAAAGGGATGCAATAGCAATTCTAGACATTTTCATTGCGGACGAGTTGATACGATACTCCTCTATAAAGGCCAATATAGCCAAATCAACGCATTGCAGGTTGTGCTGAACAATATGATAAGTGGCACACTGGCTGAAATGGAACTGCCAGACGCATTCTGCATCGGCAAGTTTGTGAGCAGCGTCTCTGTTAGCAAAGACGCGATTAGGGCGTGCAATCGAACCTCTGCAGCAAATGGCAACAGCAACACGACTGATCTTTTTATGCTCAACGACGAATTAACAACAACAACCAAAGCTTTACTCGGCACTTTGTACGTGGCTGCATTTTTGCTGGGCACATTTGGCAATCTGCTGACAATATCAACGGTATTATTGAACAAGCGAATGCAAACTACGGGCAATATGTTGCTACTGAATTTAAGCATATCCGATCTGATTGTCACAATGATATGCATGCCTGTTGTGTTCGGGTATCAGGTGCTGTCCTACCCGAACTGGCCGCACGGTAAAGCGACGTGCAAAGCGTACAAATACCTTGTGCAACTATCAGCATTTTGCTCGCTTCTCACACTACTTAGCATCTCGATACATCGTTACTTTGTGCTACACGGTCCACTGAAAGCCCGTCTTACGTGCGTGAAAAAGAAGCACATTTTCATCGCATATTGGCTCTGCGCACTGCTGTTCACCATACCTGCAGGTATCGCCACGCAGCTTGTTTACGTGTCCTCAAACACGACCAGGAGATCGACGTTCAAGCGTTTATGCATCGAAGTGTACGACAGCAGAGACGATGAACTCCTGTACATGTCGTTGAGAGTATCGGCGTATTTTCTCACCGTGCTGACACTGACCGTGTTACATTCTTGGATCATCGTGAAGCTCTGGCGAAACAAACAGGCCCAGTTGCAGAGACTTGCGCAGATCAAAACTGTCGTTCGACTTCTCATTGCTGCCACCATAGCCTTCTCCGTCTGCTGGTTGCCGTACGCCGTTCACATTATCCTGTCGCTTTCTCGGCCTCGAGGCTACGTGCTCATACGAGATTTTGACATCTTCGGTAATTTTCTCGGCCTTGCCAACAGCGTGCTGGACCCGCTCATTTACTGTTGTTTCAGCAAAAGTTTCAGAACGGGCTTCAAAGATACACTGCGCTTGGTGGGGACTTTGCTAGCGTGCAAATCTCAGCATAGAGTTTGCCCCGAGGTCCGAGCATAGGTTCAGCAGTCTTTGTTGACTTGTTTTCACATTAGAGTTCCCGGCTTGCGTACGACGGAGACAGCATGCGCAGAACTGGAGCGAAAGTATTGCACCACCGGATACCGGATTCAAAATGGCGTCTAGAAGTGGCCCAAGGCCTGGGCAAGAAAATTTGATTAACAATATCCAAATATCAAACCTTTTTCAAGGATGAATTTCTTTGGCAGAAATATATACTTTTGTATAATTTCAAGCGAAAACATAATTTAGACCACATCGTATTATTTTATTACACTAATGAAAGAAAACTGCGAAGGAGTGCCTCAAAAAATGTTCACAAAAAATTATCGAAGTCTCACAAAGCCATCCAATTTTTCTCAAAAATGATGGTTTTTGACTTTTCAAAGAATTTACTGTAATTGTTTTGGCTTAATATTTCAACACAAGTTTTTAAGCAATATTTGCACTGTCCGAGTTCCACTATCCTTTAATATAAAAATTTTGATTGAAAGACTTCAATCTGCATCGACGTCGGTAGAAAGCTTTTTAGATCACTTAAAAACTTCATAAATATCCAACCAGTTTAAAGAGGACTCTATAAGAACGCTGGAATCGTTTTAGTCAGGTTTTTTGTTCATTATATGCGAGCGCATCTATGATCCAGTTTGTTTCGGGTCAGAGCAGATCCAAAGGTAAAACACTTGAATTTGCTTGCCTATTAACTCAGCTTCGTTAGCTCTGTGGTTGCCACTTGTGTTTGCCACGCACGAGTTTCTGGTTCGATACTCGTGCATGGCACTTGGAGTTAAATAAAGTTGAGTTGAGTTTGGTAGGGGAATTCAAAGGGAGACGGTACGCCGGGGATCTACAAGAGAAAGTAGATCCCCGGCGGACCGGGACTTTTCGTCTTTCAGGCTCAAATGGCTCCCGGCAGAAACGCCGGAAAACCATTAAACCCGTCCGAGGTACTCAGTTACGGTACGCCGGGGTGACGAGTTCCCAAGTATGCCCCCATTTTATTTGCTTTGCCACATGTGCACCGGCACAGTCGAAACTGAAAATACCCGATAGCATCACTTGCTCGTCACCAATAATATCCATTACCAAGAAATTCTTATAGAGTTAGGTTGCACCATTCCTAACACGTGTGGGAAGAATCTGCTCGCATGCGCGTCAACCTGGCGTTCTTGGAATCTCGGATTCGAGCAATCTAATTTGGGATTGATCAGATTATCAATTCTGATATTATCTGTCTATCTGAGATGAGCGAGAAAATTGTGGTGGTGTGTCAATCTCATTGTAATGGCGGACAATCAAGAAACTGTAGACGAATTCAGAGCCGTTACTGGAGCTGATGAAGATAGAGCACGCTTTTATTTAGAAGCAGCTGGCTGGAAACTTCATGTGAGATTCATTAAATTATATTACCTTTATTGCTTTTTGCTTTTTGTCTGTGTATCAGCAATGTAAAGCTGTGTTTTGTAATTGACCTAGGCGGGCCTTGTGAACAATTTTTGTGCTACTGAGTTGCATTTAATATTCTTGGTGATATAATTGATATGATATAATTGAGGGTTGGATGCCTCTTTAGGTAGCACTCAGCAGCTTTTACGATGAAGATGGAATGCAGGATGTCCAGGAAACTCCCCAAGATGAGGTAAGCATCATCAGAATTTTTGCTTATGGGAATGTTTTTGCCAATTTCTACTGGGGTAACTTACAGATCTGGCTAACACGGGGCTTAAAAAGCTAAGTTTTAAGTACAGGCAAGAAGTGTAGTCCTTTGGCTTAAGTTGGGGTTCTATGATGTTATTAATCTTTATTTAAGCCTCAAAATTTGGGAAGATGGCAAGATGAAAGGACAACAAGGTATCACACATCCAGCAAGACCACACCGCTTGCATTATAACTAAAATTGCACTATAACCTGTATAAATGAATAAGCTTGGCTTGTACACGTTAAAGATATATTCACCATAAAACCACACATGTCCATCATTCATAGAAGCACTGGTGGTATTGGAAGAGTCGCAAACATAGCCTCACTCAGACCAGACGAAGCTTCAGAAAGTGAAGATAGTGATGAAGAAGGACAGGCATTCTATGCTGGTGGTAGTGAAACAAGGTTTGCATACTCATTTTATTGCATTTTAAATTTTGGGTGAATTTTTACTGGAAATATCTTGCACCATGCAATGTGGCAGTAATAGAGATGCTCTACAGATTGCACACACCTCTTTTTTACATAGATAACCTACCTCAAGGCTTAAAGTAATTAAAGTTCCTTATTTTGGACCTGTTTTGGCCAAATTGTACTTCTAAAACCTCACTGATAGTTTCTTAATTTTGGTTCCACATTTATTGAGTGAAAATAGCATAGATGCAAAAAGCATCAAAATTCCAATTGTGCTTAAAGTTGTGGCTAAAAACAAAGTCAAAACTTGAAGAAAGCTGGGAAGACTTTTCATCAACAAGTACAATGCTGACATATATGTGCAATTCTTTGTTAGTCAAAGTGATAAAATTATTCAAATTTGAATTGTCTTCAATGTTTGAAGACTTTTCAAATCCTTCAAAGGTTTTAAAGTCTTCAATGTCTGAAGACTTTTCAGTTGGACCTTCTACGTGTAGGTTTCTTATGAAGAGGTTCTTTACAAAAAGTGTGTAGCTCTTAGAATTTTTGTTACTTTCTGTTTTTTTCTAGTGGACAACAAATCTTAGGACCATCGAAAAAGAAAGCTGATAAAATCACCAAAAGGATATTTGATGCTGCTAAAAGGTTTCTTTATAAAGATTCCAATTTTTCTCACAGCCTATCATTAGCTAAGTAATAACTATTGTTGGGGTTTGTATTGCAAGGCAAGAGGAGTTTACAGGGTATTTCACATTTGTTTCCAGACAGGGGGCAGAAGCAGTCGAAGAAGAAGATGACCTAGGTAGACGAATGCAAAAGCAATATTTCAGTGGTGCAGGTATGCAAAACATGCCACTTTTATCACATTCAAAAATAAAACTGTTACAAACTAATAATGGGGCCACTCTTATTCAGTTATATTTCTCAAACCTTGTTATTTAGGATTCCGTCTTGGCTCAGAACCAACTGATTCTCAACAAGTGACTCCTTCGCTGCCAGGTCAAGAATTGCACAGTGGCAAGGTATTTTTATGCTGGGATCTGCTTTCTTTTCCTCCCAATTACATGTCTGCAAAGTGTTAGACGTGACAGCATCGTCAAATGTCTTCATTATCGCATTATTTTCATTTGAACAGCCTGTCAGAGTGCAACTGAAGTTTTGGTCAAATGGATTCTCACTGGACGATGGACCTCTGAGGTCTTTTGAAGATCCGGAAAATAAATCTTTTCTTGCTTCTGTTGAGGAAGGGTGAGATAGCTGTATTGATTTTACTTGTAGTTTAATATCACACAGAAATATAGCAATTTAATTTAAAGCATTCAGCTGAAATTGTACCTTCTCTTGCTATTTTTGAGGAGTGTCACCAACTCCTCATCCACTTTGATGAGGCATTTGCTTTGTTGAATTGTTATTCGAAGTGAAATAATTATCAGCAAGTAGATTTCGTTTATTATTTTTTTGTAAACAGTGAAATACCGAGAGAGTTACTACAAGCAGCACATGGTAGCGAGGTTCATGTGAACATTGAGGACCACAGACAAGAAGAATACGTGAAACCAAAACTGAATGTGCCGGCATTTTCAGGAAAAGGACGCATGCTGGGAAGGTATTTTAACGAATGCTCATCAATCCTTACCTTGTTTTTGTTTCTTAATTGATTTCTTGATCTGTTTATTTGCTTTTTGTAATATTAATTGGGTTTAACTCTGTATTCGTACCAAGTTTTATTTGTTTTTCTTCCATTACTGTCCTTTTTGTCACTCTTACTTCTTTGCTTTATTGCGTGGATCTGTTCGTGTATGTAAGCTCTGTTTTCTGCTAGCCCTGCGCAAGACTTGACGAAGAGCCCTGTTACTGGCGCATCGGCAACATCAACATCATCAGCAGTGCCAGCACGAACAGGTCCAGTAGAAGAGCACAGTTTCGACGAATCAAAGCCGTCAACAACATTGCAGATTCGCCTTGCTGACGGTACACGGTGAGTCGTGTGCTACCTACTTAACAACATAATGAACTATTTTCTGCGCAAGTGCTCAATGTAATGAGATTTTGTGCAATTGCTTTGAGGGTCCGTTTTCCTGGATTGTCAGACCCGTGGGTGCATGGAAGAACTTGATCAATTATGAGTTTCTAAATGTTGTCTTACTGATATCGATCTTAGCTATTGAAGTTATATCAATGCATTTTTAATATGAGCTCATCTCCATTCAGAAGACCAAAGTCCCGAAGGTCTCTATTCGAAAGAGAGAGCCGTCTGTATTACTTATATTTTTTCATAGGCTGGTCTCAAAATTTAACCATTCGCACACAATAAGTGACGTCAGAGCCCTTGTTTTGAGGTATGTGTTTTACAGTCCTTATTTGTCATTATCTCCACACTTTCCTTTAATAGTCCACCGTTTAAATGCGGAATGTAGAACCGCGTGCTCATCAGCTATTAACCTGCACATATCCTGCTTTTAATACTCTAGAGCTCGCCCAAGTACTGGCGATAGCTTCGTTTTGATGACGACGTTTCCAAATAAAGAACTCACTGACGAGGCAATGACATTGGTAGAAGCTAACTTACTTAACGCTGTTATAGTTCAAAGAAAGAGATAACTATTCACAATGACCTATTTATAATTTAGTTATACATATTATTTCCTGTTGTTGATTTAAAAGGAGTTTTATTGTTGAAGCTCCTACGCTCTACCTCCCACCTTCGTGTCGTTCTCTTCATAATTATTGTATCTGTTCCGTTTGAAGTCGAAGGAAGCAGCGTTTATTGGGAAGAGGCTTTTAATAGATTTATTTGGTCATTTTATTGTTTGGAAACGAAGCCTTGGTCATCAATTACAGCGAAGATGACAGGGCTTTTGTTATGGAGTTTTATGTGTTATATTGTTCACGTTCAGCTGTCTGTCCAGGGCTTGGGCTCCAGTTAAATAAGTAAAGTGTCATTGTCAAGCAAGTAGTATCAATTGAAGGCAAGATGGGAGATTCTTGATAAAGACTCGAACTTATGAAGGCGTGTGTAACTTCATCATTTTAAATTTTTTCCTCATGAAGTACCGTAATAAAAAACATGGAAGAAAAGTAAGAATTTTATGGTTTATTTTACATTAATTTAACTTGTCGTGACGTGTAAGGCCCAGTTGTTTAAATGTAAAGAATGCAGGCTGAGTAACCTAACCTATACCTTTAGGCCCGAGATTCTCACTCCCGTAAAATATTTTAGTTTCTGTGAATAACATTGCCGTCAAGCATTGTGGAAATGTTTGAGATTTAATGTTATAGAATATCGACATGTTGTTGTGTTAATTCTCGATATAAGCTGTGCTGCAAGGTCCTATCGACGAATTGAGATCCTAAATTTGTTTACATCTGTTTGGAGGTGGAGTTCCTTCCTTCCTCCTTTATTCTACACAAAGAAGAAAATAAAACGGTTTCTTCTTCGCTTCTACACTTCGCTATTAATCTCGTATAAATGCATTAATATGCTGAACTAGTTTAAGCATATTGTTGTAGGAATTTTGAGGAATCTTAGACCGATTAAACTAAGGTAATTCTTCAAGGAAGTTAACGTTGTCAGAGGAGATTAAATCTTCATTGTTTGTTTAACGCAACCGTCCTCAACCAGGATCCACCACTCTTTGTCAAGGATGCTCGACGTGCAATAAAATCAAAGCGCTGAACCGAAATTAGTGATTAACTTGCAGTCTAAAATAAATATATCCTTCATGTGACTTTGTCGATAATTTTAGTTGCAATATTAGTTTCAGACCAGCTGTTATGCACAATGTGATGTCAGGCTTCTATCTCATGCTAGTCTGTATTGATCAATTAATGTTGACTACCAAATTTTAGCAAATATCTCTTTGGGTGCAGTGTGTAGTTCTGCATTTATATTTGAGAATGTGGAGAATTACTGCCAATAGAAGCAACTGGTCTGATAATATACTGTTATTTACTGGGGCAACCAGTAGATGGGAGCACAGAAAGAAATGATCCAAATCAGAAATACTCCAGGAGACCCTGTAATAATTGCCAATGCTAACCCCTTAGCAGCACTGTATTTGTGATCCGATCATAAATTGAACATCTATTTGAACCAAGTATTGCTTAAGTGAAAAATACTATAATGCAAGTCAGAGATATGTCTGTTTAACCAAGATGTTTGTCATAGCATGGGCTGATTGCATTCAGATTTTGCTGTGTGAATTGAAATTAATTAAGCAATGTAACCTTTAGGTAGCTTATTCATATAACGGTGTGTAATTGTGTTGTCTTCTATCTTAACTCATTGAGTCTGCATTTTTTCAGGATAGAATGGGTAGAAATCGTGGAGCCGAGAACTGGGGAGCACATGTTTGCAAACCTTCGCACGGGACAGTGTCTTTGGGAGGCACCACCAGGAGTTAATGTGTAAGTTGAATTTAAGAAATTATATACTTGCCATAATGACTTATGTAATTTAGTAATTATGATGTGCATTATTTACTTGCCATTAAGGCATCTATCTTGGCAAAAGTCATCTTAAGACCAACTGACCTCATTTCTTGTCTGATTTGCTTTGAATGGGGGTAAGGATAATGCATTGCAGTATTGCTTGTTTCATCTTGAGTCAATGCATTGCATTACATGCAAAGGTAATTCACAACTTTAATGCCCACTTGCAAGGCATTGTTCATGCACATGTGGACATCTAGAGGTTGTCTAGAGGTTCTTCAATTGCACATGGTTGATCTTGTCGCCATCGCAATGCAATGTAATATGTACTGTACTATAACAAGTTGTGTGATGTTCTTCTCAGGAAAAAGACCCATGATAACCAATGGTGGCAGCTGTATGACCTGACAACCAGGAAGTACTACTACTACAATGCTACATCACAGAGAACTGTATGGAGAAGACCAAATGATGGAGACATAATCCCATTAGCAAAACTTCAGGTAACAACCTGTAGTTTTGAGTACATTTCTTACAATTAATTTTCTGGTCACATGGGCATATTTACTGCATGGTCTTAGAGCATATGTTTTCCAATTTTAAACTTCATATGGTAGGCACAGTGAAAGGGTGAATTATTTTGTCTCCTGTTTAGATCAGCAAAGATTTTGTCTTGAGAATATTTCCCCTATTTTAGCAATTGAAGGCGAAGGAATCCCCTCCGCGTACGTCATCAACAAGCAGTGGCAGTGGAACTACCGATAGCAACAATATCAACAACAAAAATCGAAACAACGACACGATGAGACCGAATGAAACCTTTGCACCGGGGAGCGGTTTCGTTAACAACAACGCGAATATTGACTTGGACAGTTCTTCGAGAGTTGTAGCAAACACTAGTGTGATGCGGAAGGATTCTGCGAAGGAGCTCGATGATAGTGCGGCGTGGAATTTCTCTCGCAGTGCCGCTGAAACGTTGAAAACGGAGCTCGATGCAGGCAAACGTCACGGTGAAATAACCCGCACGTCGTCAACTGGTGACGCGGAAGATGCCGCGTTTGTTGCGAACAGCAGTTTACAGTTGTCTAACAAATTGAAGTCGAAATCGTTCAAGCCCAAGAGGCCAGCTCCGCCCAAGCCACCGAGGGGAAACATGCGAACTGGAAGTCCTGGCGGTGACATCAGCATCGTTTCTGATTCAGATTCGCACGAGTCGCCAGAAAGAGGCTTAACATCTGCAGTGAAATATCCGAAGCCGGATTATGACACGAAGTTGAGCATGGACCACATCAAGAGCCAACAACATGACGGAGCAGAACATGATGCAACGCATCTAAGAAATTCGGATGTCGGAAGTGACGTAGCTGATGGCATTGTGCTTGCACCAAAAAGAAAAGGAAAGGTGACCCAATGTTTCCCGTGCAAATATTTATATTCGATTCTTATAAATCTTATGGTAATCCCGCTTTTGGTTTTGTTCAACCTTGAAATTCAACACCAGATGTATTTTATGGGTATGTACAATAGTATGTACAATAGGCTACCAAACAGAAAGGCATGCTATGAAGTATCGACAAAGTTCCGTTTGCATGGTAAACCACAAGGGTATGATTGAATGAACAATAGTAACTCTATTTATACTACACAAGCTCACCCCGGTTAGTTGAACCCAAGTTACTTCTGGTGTCGTGTAGTGTAAGCGCCGGTATGGGGTAAAACTAGGTCAATGGTAGGTAAGACAGCATGAAAATCCAAATTCTCTGGCACCGTTCGATGCTCTTTATACCTGTGTGCGTTTGGACTACATTTTGAAAGTTTTCCCTGGGTGAATTTGGGCTGGTTTGTGTAATGTAAATAGGGTTATTGTGTTAGGTGGAGTTTGGGGGTTGAATGAAGCCCAGAAAGGAGTTCACGGGTCTATAGTCTTTTTTCGAGTTTTTTGAAGTGTTCTGAAGATATTTGTCTGTAGCCTACGACGTTTTGCATACTTGTTTGTAGAGCTTGAAGCCGAGCCGCTTGCCTCCGAGTACACCGAGAGGGGACGCAGAGAACCTGGCAGCAACCACTCCTCCTATCCCACCTCCAGTGCCCCCTGTCAAGCTACAAACGCCTGCGAAGAGGGCCCTGCCTCGCATCGAGTACGACAGTGACAGCAGTAGAGACAGTAACGAAATCAAATCTCCGTTCAGTAAGATGATGGATGAGATGCATGAATACAATGAGCATCTAGAGTGAGTTACCACGTTTTGTATTAATCTATTCTACTACCTCCTACCTTTCTCGTTGTGTGTGTTGCTCGTTGCCCATTACCACGCGTATGCTGATATGTTGTAATAATTTCCACCTTCTTGGATACTGTGTTTGTTTTGTTAGTGATTTGGTAGTTGTATATGTTTGTTGATCGGTTGATGTGCGATATCTGTTGATCTCTTCGTGTTCATTCACGGAGGGCACAGATTGACATGTGGCCGGTCTGGTGTTTTCTATGGAATTCTACCAAGCATAGACAACCGATTGATGCCTGTAATTTGCAGAAATTAGATTGCCAGTGTAGAAAGTGCTCTGAAACGTCTTTAATAATTGATGGGGGCTGTACTAGCTGGTATCAATTGAATGTGAATCGGGCCTCACCATGCCGACCAGTACGACGCGTGAAAGCAAGCGCCGTATACTAGCTCCCGTCCATTCAGACACTCATGTATTCAATTGAGCTGTATCTATCGAGCAAGGCGTTTGCAGCGTTCTGCATTTTCACTCGTTTGTTTGTTAATTTGTTTGGCACACACACTCAAAAGCACTCACATAAATACACAGGCTACCAGGCTGAGTTCGTTTCACGAGGTAATTACAGTCATTGATGTAAGTACTGATGTATTGTAAGCATCGTATAGTATTTTAAGCAGTGATATGGGACAGCATATTGAAAGCGTGTTGTACTTCTTCCATGTATGGTTTTGAAAGAGGCTTATTCACTCGAGCCTTTGTGTTCTTTAATGAAATGTCCAAATTGTTGCTCACAAGGGCTGTTTCTGATCAAATCGGCTTTGGTTTGCTTTAAGTAATTGTGTTAGCATAACCATGTCGTGTTAGCATAACCATGTTGTTAGTGTGATGAAAAGATAGTTTTTGGCTATTTTAAAGGTCTTTTGTCCTTCGTTCCTCTGAGAGTCAAAGTTTTTATCATGACGAGTCTTAGATTTAATACTGCATGACTTCGTTATGATTTAAATTTGTCAAAGAATTATCGCTACAAATGCATATGTGGTGTATTTCTTCTTTTGTTTGCATTCATTTATCGAAGTTAGTCGGTACTTTTGAACCATGTTCTTTATTAAAGTATTATGACCTTCTCAAAATATGTTGTACCAAATAGCTGATTTTCTTGGAATACATTGGTATGGTAAGAGCAATTGTGTGGAAATTCCATTAGAGTTAGCTCACAGGCGGAGTTTTTTCACACACTTACAATAAAACAGTAAGTTTGTTTCGCCTATGTGATTCACTATGCAATAAGCTGATATTGGAATTCGACTACTCGGGTTTGTTCATGCATTGAATTACAATGAAAACCAGTACAATTTGGATACCATTGTTCCGTTTCGAGATAGAATTGTCGTGTAAAAGATTGATTAACATTTCTCCCTCTCTATTTTGCCTCAAGCGTAATTATACGACCCATAATCTTCTTTTCGTTAACATTGTGTGACTAAGCCCGGGTGATTTTACGATTGCGTGTACGAAGAGAGTGAAGCGAGTCAATTCAGCTGCATTTGTTAGGCCGACTGTTTATAGTTGTGCTTGGATATTTTATTGCATGTGTTCGTGTATTGAGATGCCTTGTAGGTGTCA
Organism: Sanderia malayensis; assembly: GCA_013076295.1. NCBI lineage: Eukaryota > Metazoa > Cnidaria > Scyphozoa > Semaeostomeae > Pelagiidae > Sanderia > Sanderia malayensis. The sequence continues at coordinate 3,414,816 of RQOL01000855.1, forward strand.
TTGCTGGCTGTGGTTTGCTTGGGGATGCGCTACGGTCAAGTGGAGGTTAGGGATGCTTCTGTTTATAAACAGTGCACGTTTTGCTCTGTGTTATTGGCTTAATTATGGCCAAGTAGACAGTCTGTAAGTTAGCATCTACAGGTGACTTTTTATTATGGACAGTTAGTGCAGATTATCACTGAAATGTGTAGGAGTATAGTGTTAGATTCAGTATGCGACTTCAAGTATGTAACAGGCGACAGTCTTGGCCTTGTATTGACTATAGATGTATACGAGTCTTGATTTGAGATATATAGATGCAAACCTCGTTGTATTAATTATGCGTATGACTGTAGCTATTTCTAGCTCTTCTATAAATAAAACAGCTAGAAATCTAAAAGAGATAGAATTCTAAAAGTACAGTCATTCATTGCATTTTGTTACGTAGCTTGTAGTAATATCATTATTAGTAACCATTATGGCAGTACGGTGCTCTACGTAGCTGCAGGTAAATACAGAGATGCATACTTGACTCTCTATTTGCTGTTTGTTCATGATTGTGCTGTGACATATAGCTCTATCGCCACCGACTATCTACTCTATGGGTAGAGAGTTCATCTGTGAGCGTTCTACGATTGTCTTGTTGTTTTCTTTCAGGCCGTCATCGTCCACAGATGAGGCGACGTCTCCCAGTGGCACTCTGCTTCCCGAGAGCAAGTCTGGAAAGTTTTCCCTTTATGAAAATGTTGGCCAAATGCGAATGAAACCTGTAGACGAAGAATCCAGTGATGGTACGTGACGATACCCTAGTTTTTCTTCCAACCCAGTATGTACACTACGCCCCCCTGGTGTGCGGATCATTTCGCATTGTTTTTCAAAGGGATACGTGCTTATTCAAGGGGATAATTGCCTTTGATGTTTACGCCAGACCAGTTAAATCTTGGGTATTTTTCAGCTCAGGGCCTCTTCGAATTGGAGTAATGTGTGGGAGGCCTTAGTTTTTGAACTGAATGGCAACTTAGCCCGTTATGCCACTGGTTCCACTGTTATATGAACTTAATTTATATTGTATGCTCATGTGGAATGTCCATATAGATTGAATTGTACGTGCATATAGTTCATGCACAATTCAATCTATCAATTCAACTGAATCAGTATAATTGGATTGTTTGACGGGGTATCCAGCAAGGTATATGAGGTTTTTTGTATTTTTTGTAGCCGGATCGAACGACTGCTTTGCTGAGCGATTAACCAACATGGGAATGCCGGCATGTACAGCAGCTCTGGTCGACGCCTGCGATGCCTCAAGACCAGCAGTTGCATCATCATCGTCAGCATCCCCGAATGCATTGTCGAGAAACGAGCAAGACGGCAAGGCGCTCGCGCGCATGCACTCTGATTCTGCCTACGTCACACGCAAGACATCCAGCCCTGTGAATGGTGAACAAAAACAGCCGATTGCGTTCAGACCAGCGTCCATGATGCCATCAGTGAGTTTTATTTTTGTTACATTGTATCATTTGTCGTAGCCCCTGAGAATGTCCCCATTCGTTTCATGGATAATGTAAAAGTCGCTTTTGCAATGGGGCTCGGCGTTTCGATGCTTTGCTATTTTTATCCAATGGCTGATTTCTCATGGGAAACCATAGGTCGGGGTGTTAAGGGCCTGTGACTAAAAGGTGACGAATTTTCTGTAGATTGATGGTGAAGGTGAACAAGTAATTTTGTCGGGCAATTTTTACAGTCACTTGTATATCGGTGGGGCAATTTTGGAATTTTCATTGTTGTTTGTGCACATCTTTTAATTTCATTTCCACTTTAATAATTGAGATGGAAATGAAACAATTAACCTTGCTTCCCAATTAACCAATTGAGACTCGATTGGTTAATACGAGAGAGCTTAATACGAAAGCAGATAGGAGAGTGATACCAGCAACAGCAAGAACAGAATGTTAATCCGATGATTATGTAGTTTCCAGGTCAGGCATTTTTCAAAATGCTCAGAAATGTTTGCAGGATGACGTTGGGCGCAGTATTATACCTTGCCAAGACCACTGGTCGAAGGCATTGATTGAACATTGGTCGAGAACACAGTTTTTCCCTCCAATATATGATATTCTCCACTGGAGTTATACGCTTTCTTCCGCAAAAGCTGTAAGCGTGACATAGTCCTAAGAAAACGTCTTGAAATGTGGAGAATGCTTTACAGCTTCGCAATCTCTCAAGAACACGCTGGTCTTACCGCAAATGAATCGATTGAAGCAGTTTGGCGATGTGCTTCACACCCTCCTTCCCCAACGGAAACAATTAAGTTTCGCCCCTTGCTATTACGGTGTTGCAGCATTTCCATTATTTATTTTAAAATGAATGGAGATCGGATGGAATGAATGGTCAAATATGATCATGAGCAATGTCTTACACACCGAGATGTTGCGCGATGTTTATCACAAACACGTTATCTTGATCTAAGCCTCTGCAGGGAGTGTGCTGACCTCTACTTTCAATGACGAATCAGTTTGATTATCAAATTGCACTGCCGTTTTTTTACCCCGTTTTTTGAGCACATTGCAATGAAAATGCATTTTTTTTGTCTACCTACATCGCATATCAGTTCAAAGATATCTCCTATCGTACCGATGCTGATAACGATTGCTTATCAGCAGTGAAGTGCCATCCCTCTTTGCGGTCGGGTGCTGGCTAAGACTCGTCGCCAAAGCATTCATCAGTTCACGAATTGAAAAACAAAAGATGAAAAGCAAATCATCTCCTGGGTTGTGAAACTACTTATCATCTGCCCACCTGCTAATTTCCGATCTCGATCTGCGCCAGCTTGCTCTCTCATTTCATATTCATTAGCAACACGAATAATTAACATGAATAATTAATATGAATATTTAATAATTGCCACCAAACTAATAAATACTGCCTCCAGCGAACTAGTTTTCTCATATTTCGATATTGCAACCATGACTCAGTTTGCTTGTTCAACGTCGATGACTGGAACCAGGCGGGGTGGTCGAGTTGTTGGCTTTGAATTGCTTCATTGTTAGTGCAATGTTTGATTAATTTGCATCACTAAAGTTATTACATTCATCATATTTATTTAGAGCCTTCTGGGCAGGAACATCATTTATTTTTGGATTATCGCTCTTGCGTTTATTGTGTGCCCGGAAAAAAGAATTGGCATTTGCTAACGTCTGTTCGACCGAAATTGCGGAGTGCTTCGACTTATACAGGTGATACTCAACTGAATAACGGTTTCGTGTGCTCGAGCAGAACTTCTGGTCTCTCACACACGCATTTGTATTCTGATAAGATAAGAGATCAGTGTTTTTAACTGCGTGTTTTGAACGTGGGAGGGACAACACTGGATGTGTACACAGCAGTACCTACGCACACACTGAACAAATATCTCTTCGAAAGGAAGGACTTCTACAGCCTGACGAATGAGAACTTGTCTGATGCTCATTGCTGATCGATTTCAACAGTTGCTGTTGGTGGATGAGTTATTTTTATTTTCTCGTTGATCGGAACATTTTTTAGCCACTTCATGCCATCAATAAATTCTTCTATATACACAAAGAAAGACACAGAACATTTCAAGAAGTGCTTTTGACTTAAATCAAAGCTTGAGGCATTGGTCTGTATGTTATAGAAGTTGCAGTTTGGGTGGAATTTCTGCCGGTGTATTCATTGAAGCTTTCGCCAGGGTATCCAAACATACAAACATCGTCCTATTGAGGAGAGAGATACTGGAGCCTATTAGCAATGTCGACTAACTCAAGCGTGCAGCCAACGCAAGCAATATCAACCAATTCAAACGTGGCTCTGAATCCCGCCTGTTCTGGGGCATGGTTTATCGTGCTTCCATTGTCGACATCTGATGTAGTTTGGTACAGTCTTCTTGCTGTCATTCACCTGTTCTTGCAGCTTACCGCAACCGTACTAAATTCGCTTGTCATCAAAGCCATTGCTGCGCTGCGCACCAAGAACCGCACACGGCCGCACACGATCACGTTGAACCTTTGCATCACTGATCTTGTGTACAGTATGACGACAGAACTTGTTTATATTGCACTGTTATTGCTGCAATTGAGCACTACCACAATAGATTGCAGTCTGGTTCTTTTCATCGGCGTAACAGGCCTGTATCTCTGTTTCGCGTCGTTTCTCTTCATGGTTTTTGCGACTGTCGAGCGCTATGTTGCGATTTTTCGCCCTTTCGACTACGTGTCGTATTTCACCACCAAATTGATGTCCATCTGCGTGATTTTCACGTATCTAATTGCCGGCGCACTGACGGCCATGTTTCACCTGACGTCCTTTGGCTTTGCTGCGGGAATTACCGTTCTTAGCTTGCTTTGTGGTGGGGGAATCATCATGACCGTCGCGTTCGTGCGCATATTTGCGTTCGTGTTTCGTTTGCAAAAGGAACTAAAGCAGCAACACACGGATCGTGGCCATATCAACAATGTGAAGGAGGATGATGGAGATACTGGTGGCACGCGTGCTCGACGTGCCACGCAGCGGAAAAATCACGGCTACGCACGTCTGCTTGCTTTTCTGCTGCTAAGCATGTGCGCGTGTTACATTCCGTATCTCGCTGCCATGTGCGTGCACGTGTTTGCGAAAAGCGTGTCCGTGCCCAAGTCGTTGCTGCATTGGTTATGGGCGTTACTGTTGGTCAATTCGACGCTCAATCCTATCTGCTTTTGCTTTTTCGACAAGGAGATCAGACACGAAGTAAAACAGACGCTGAAGAGTAAGAACAGAATCGAAGATATCACGGCAAGCCAGTTCAATGTCAGCAGAACCGACAATGTCAATTCATTAGTAGGCATTGGACAGAAATGCAAAGTACCCATAAGGTGAACGGACAATAAACCGTTGTTAATAGACAATAAGCAATGATTATAAGACAGTAGATGTTGCTAAAACACAATGCCTTGAAGTGTGTGGCACTGTTCACTTCTTACACATGCCACTTCACAGATGCACAAGCAACAGTATGCACTGTAATATACAAATATAATATATCCTGTTGCTGTTGTTACTTAGTTTGGGACAGCCAGGTCAAGTTAGGATTGGGACTGAAAACGATATTGTAATTGTTTTGTAAAGGATGGCTGATTTCTTTCTAAGTATTTACAACTATCCTAGTTTTCTCACGTATAATTGTGTATAGAGATGCAAATTAGTGTTTAATTATAATAAAAAATAATTGTAAATAATGCAGTGTGTTGTCTTATTTAGAAACTGCTCAGTGCGATTGCATTGAATGTGCTTATTTCTCTTCCTTTCAAAATTGGGTTGGGAGACAATAGGCTGTTTAATGAAACATTGATTGCTTTTCTCAAAATAGCGCCGTTCCATCTCAGCATTGGTCGTATTTCTAGCTGTTGCATAGGGTATCATTATCACAACGCTGTTTTATTTACGTCATTATCTTTCAACAGACTGGTAGATCTCGTGACCATAAAGATGGCGCACACCCTCGACCCACGCTGATGGGAAATGCAGAAGCGACGTCATCTCTGGCCAAAAAGGTTCCCCTCAGCACCCACCACAAGGGGTTTATTCGACGTAAAAGGGTATCGATCGCTAGCATGCTCTCCTGGTCCAAGGCAAGTTCCTTTTATCAACCTACTATTTTGCGATGTATTCTTTGTTCTCAACTTTTATGCATTCCTTGTTCTCTTCCTTTATGTATTACATGCTCTCTTTTTGTATGCTGTACTTGCTCTCTGTTTTTCTGTTTGTGAATTGGTAATAATTGGTTTACTATAGACTGGCGCTTTAAAAATCTACAACAGTGCTACAAGTTGCTACAGGGTTTACTGCATAATTCACAGTTTCACCCCCGATTTATGCAAAGGAGTTACTGTGATCCAAACTATAGCTGGTTTAAGGATGAAGTTTTGTGAAATATTCTTTACGTTATTAATTACTCTTCTTTGTTTTAGTCGCCAATAAAGAAGCCAATGGTTCTTACAAGAGACAAGCAACTACGAAAAGAAGCAGTTGATATATTCAAATGTATCTTTTTGTGAAGCCTCTCTTCAATTAATTACGTTATTTTACGTCAGCGATGCTTACTTCATTTCGTACAATTTGTTATCCTAAAGGCAGTGATGTCTTTTCAATAAATAATGAGTCATTAGATACTGCAATTTGTTCCTTAACGTTTCTTGTTTAGTATCTTTGCATTACATGGGCGACAAAAGCTCCAGAAAGTCGTCCGCGACATTGGCACTTGAGATTGTCTCTAAAGGATGGAGTATGCCTGGATTGAGAGACGAAATCTACATTCAACTTTGCAAGCAAACAACTGCCAACGAACGATCGTGAGTCTTGCATTCTTCATTTTTTTTGTTTTATTTCCACATACTTAACCTACACATTTCTTAGTATTTCTTAGTATGTTCAGTACTAGCGCAACGTATCGAGGTGTACGAAGGTGTGTACAATTAGAGGCACCTTTACAATACGTGGCCTTAGTAATCAACATGAAAACCACATTACCCCCTAGAGAATCTCTTTATATGGATTAGTTATTTTGATCGTAAGGCTGTTACAAGGGTGAATGAGGTGTAGTGGTAACAAAACCTAACTATTGGATGTTGTCTTTACAGAACGAGTCTCGAGAAGGGTTGGGAACTAATCACGGTATGTCTGGCCATGTTTCCACCATCGAACAAGTTCCACTCCTACTTGGAAGGATATATATACCGACATTTGGAGCCAGAACATGACGAGCTTGGGGTGAGAAATGTTTTGTTTTTTAGTCTGTTCTGAGGAGACAGGGCTATATTGAGGCATTATATTTACAGGAAAGGGCATTAAAGGGACTTATTTGGGAGAGAGGCCATTATATATAACTCTACATGAAGGAGAGGACATTAGAAAAGTGTCTACTTGGAAAAAGGGGCATTAGAGAGCCACTTCATTGGGGGAGAGGGCATTAGAGGGCTATTTACATAAATAGTTATTTAGAGAAGAAGAGAGAGAGTGCAATTACTGCCCTTTCTCAATGGCATTGCCCTGTGCTCTCAGTATTCGTTCGTAAGTCTTATGTAAAGGGTTATTTTAACAGGTTCCTGTGTCAAAGTATGCCAAGCATTGTTACAAACAGTTGGAGAGAATCTGTCGATCGGGAGCAAAGCGAGGACTGAAGAAGCCAACCATAGATGAGATCGAACAAGCCAAGGTAGCGCCGGCATGCTTTTTATATAATATGTAATATCTCCTGTCAGAATCTCTAAGGAAGACAGTAATCGGTAGATGTAGATATTCATTATGGAAATACCGTACTGTGCCTCGTTTATAAACGACGGAATAATGTATCTTGTATCTTACTCCATCGCTCCAGGAGTCTGTTTTTCATCCTTCGCTCTTTGGGAACACCTTGGAAGAGATCATGGAAATGCAGCAAGAACACTACCCGGACAGAATGTTGCCTTGGATAATGACAACGTTGGCTGACTTTGTTCTATCGCACAATGGTCTTCGAACAGAGGGAATATTCAGGTAGATATTTCATCTGGCGGTCTTTATTTATCTTGACGTAATCACTTCCTTATTGCGGACACCTCTTTTTGGGGGACCATTTATTGACTCGAAAATAGTCGAAGCTATCTTTACATCGATTAAATATTGTAGTCTGCAATGTACAAGTGCCTAATCAAGTGCAATCAATCTTCATACTGCGGAAATCTTTAGGCAATAGACTGTACTGTTCTGATTAGTGTTTGCTATGCAAAATCTTCGCACGATGTTTTACACTGATACAGTTGTATATGCGTTGTACAGATGGGTAGGCCTGTATGCAATAGAAATAATTGGTTATGCATGATATGATAGGTGGCTATGCATATAGTGAAAATAGTTGTTTGTGGTCATTCATGTGATAGAAAAGTAGTTGTATAGTGGAAAAGTAATTGTCCAGGCATGGCATAGATAATGCATATGGTGGAGATGTTTGTTTATGCATTGCGTATATAAGTATGCATTCATATAGTGCACTAACCTATAAGGATGTCTTTTTACGAGTTTAACTTGTGTGCTCTTGAATTTTTCAGGGTTCCTGGAGACATAGACGAAGTGAACTCGTTAAAAGTTCAAATTGACAAATGGAAGGAACCAACGACAGTACGGGATCCGCACATACCCGCTTCTTTGTTGAAATTATGGTTCAGAGATTTATATGAGCCGCTTATACCGAATATATTCTAATATCCTTTTCCATATTGTTGATTGCTTTTGTGTAATCATAGAATCTAAACTATCCTACATGCTTTTTGAGTCTATTAGAGTGTACTGGAGTCTATTGCAATGTGTTAGAGTGCATTAGGTTTACCGGAGCCAATTAATGTCTATTAGAATTTACTGGAGTGTACTAGAGTATGTAGACTTGCACTAGGAACTGAGGTCTTTTGGAGTGTGTTTGAGTCTATAAGAGTCCGAGAGTGCATTAAGTTTGCCGGAGCCAATTAATGTCTATTAGAATTTACTGGAGTGTACTAGTGTATGTAGACTTGCACTAGGAACTGAGGTCTTTTGGAGTGTGTTTGAGTCGATAAAAGTCCGTCAGATTGTGATGTAAGAGTTAAGAATCTATTAGAGTCTGTTAGAGTATGACGGAATGTTTATAAGCTATTGATTTTGTTTTCCTTAACTATCATTACTGAAAGATGTATTCGAAACTGCGACAACGCCGAAGTGGCTATCAGCATTGTCAACGCTCTGCCTGGCCTGAACAGGCTTGTTTTTTGCTTCCTCATCAGATTTTTACAGGTAAATTACACCGCTGTGAATACACATGTGTTCTTACTTACCTTAATAAAGGATCTCCGAAATATCCAGTCAGATACTTATCATATGATTTCTGCTAGTTAATCAAACGCTTATGAAGTATAGTTTATTGGGAGCTCCATTTCTTTAGTTTTGTCTTCTTATCTAGTAAACTCTAATGCCAAACATTATGGTGCTTAGTTTTATTTGATGCGCAATATAATGATCTCGAATGCTTTATCAAATGATATCTAATGCTTTATTTGATGCCAAAAACATAATTATTCCTCATGCTTTTTTCTGAAGGGCTTTATGTCACCTGAAGTTTCAAGCATATCCAAGATGGGCGAGGACAACCTGGCAATGGTTTGGGCACCCAATTGCCTTCGATGTCCATCGGAAGATCACCTGCAAATATTCGAGAATACTCGTAAGGAGATGACCTTCCTTCGCACACTCATGCAAAATCTCAACACGAGTTTCCTGGAAGACGTACTATAGCTGGCACGCGTTTCGCATTGCAATGTATTGTATTGTGCGCGATTGTGATGCATACACAGCCCAAGTGCTTGCCGTATTATTTTACTCTCTCGTAATACACTGTATTAGTGCTGTCATGAGATACACCGTACACGCGGTTGATACACCGTATTGACGATCGGATGATGTGATTATCCTGTTGTTGCAAGCGTTGCTGTTTGCATCAAGTGGCAATGCATAAAGCAGCGACGCATGCGCGTTGTTGTATCATCATCGTTAGCGTAATTGTTGTTGTCAATTAAATTTGAGACGAAAAGATTTATTTTTTATTTATACGAAGAGCTTGGATAGTATGTATGCTTTTATGTGAAAGCACAATAGTTTCGTACACTGATGCAGTGTATGATGCGACGTTTCTAGTACTTCTATGCACCAAGAAGACCTGAATTAAACATTAAACAATTTAGATGCTGTCTGCTGTGGAGCGATGCCTCTTGCCGTTGCACCACTCGTGCTGAGATGCCTAACGTAGTTGGCATTGCATTTTTTTCTCACGTGAACATTAGTTGTACATTATTTTTGTTTGCCTGAAGTGGATGATAATTGTTATTAACTAAACGTAACCGACATTGATTTGAAATTTTTTAATTGAACTTTTTTATTTTATTAATATCGATTTTTTGTTTATTTCCTTCCTAACATTGATAGATTTTTCTCCTGCTCAGCTAAGATAGATTTGTTTTTGCAAATGTCATTTTGGTATTTGTATATTTTGATTGCTGCCATCTGATATATATATTTAAATGTGTATAGTGGTATAGTGAGTTGAAGAAACTTGTTCTTTCTCAAAACCTTCCTCAGTTGACGATGACGTCACCAGATGAAGCCACATGGTGGCTTGCCTCTCTTTCGTGGACCTCGTGGTGCCCAGGAAAACAAGATGGCGGCCAAAAAGCAAGATGTCGATTCTGGAGAAGAAAGTGATCTACTTAAATTCACGCCTTTGTAAGTTCAGAAGGCTCTTAATTTTAAAGTGTTTTACCTTTGCATATCTTTAATTTATTTTGAGAGGTATTTTATGAAGATATACATATGCATATATTTGCAAAATCGATGTATTCGTAGTGTGCTTGCAATGTGTTCTGAAATTTCCATCCATTAATATAGGCCCTTACTTGGAGCATTGTGGATGTTTTAATGGGCCCACGTTGAGGTTCAGGTAGAGATAATAGTGCTCTAATTGTTCCATTATAGAGGCTCCGGCCAAGAGGTTGGAAGATCATGTCACATTTTGGAGTTCAAGGGGAAGAAAGTCATGGTATGTTTAAACCATTGTCCATCCCCCCCCATTCACTATTCATGTAGCCAGTCCAGTCACAGATTTTGTTCCACGTTTTTGCAAACATTTTCTATTATCTTTGTAGCTGGACTGTGGTATTCATCCAGGACATACTGGCTTAGACTCGCTGCCTTTCATTGATGAAATCGATCCTGCTGAGATAGATCTGCTTTTGATTAGCCAGTAAGTATTTGTAATTTCTTGTTCTGCTACAGTGCCGTGCCATATCCTTCATTCTTAGTATCCATGTGACACATCTCTGTTTATTTTTACAGCTTTCATTTGGACCATTGTGGAGCACTACCATGGTTCCTTGAGAAGGTAGCAAACTGACTCAACTATTTTGCTTAACTGGCTAGTAGAGATAGCTGTTTGGAATATTGCTTGGTGCTAAAATATCTAAATATTTTTTATTGCAGACACATTTCAAGGGAAGAGTATTTATGACCCATGCAACTAAAGCAATCTACAGGTGCTGTAATGTTTTCTGATATTTGTTTTTTTTAATTGTCACTTATTACACAGTGTGTCCTCTTCTGTGTAGCTTGCTGGTCCCAATAAATCCTTTATTTTCTCATGAAAATTGTGAGGTAAATATGTAATGTTTACAGGATGCTTGAAATGTTTAATTAAAGTCATTTTTTGTTACAGATGGCTCCTGTCAGATTACATAAAAGTCAGGTATGATCATATGTCATATGATGAGCAAGAAAGCTATACCTAATAAATACAGATTCAAATTAAAATAGCCTGATTTTGATTATCATAGTTCTTCTTAAAGTATCCTATTGTTTTTAACCTTATAGGTCGGTAGAGTATTCTTAGCATGCATAACAAATTTGTTTGAGCAAGCAACACTGAGTTGACATCTTTTATTTCTTCTATCTTTCAGCAACATATCAGCTGAACACATGCTGTACACAGAGAAGGATCTTGAGAAGAGCATGGATAAAATCGAGACCTTGCATTTCCATCAAGAAAAGGAAGTTGGTGGTGTGAAATTTTGGTGTTACAATGCAGGCCATGTCCTCGGTGCTGCCATGTTCATGATGGAGATTGCTGGCGTAAAGGTAACAACCTCCACGCTTACTTCAATGTGTTTTAGTATAAGATACCATGCTTTAATTTTATATCTTTATAAGTGCAATGCTTGTTTGTAAGACTAGCTTTGGTCTAATTCTCTTCCACGAGCTCTAACCTTGAGATTCAAGTCCAAAGGCTAAAGTATTGGGTTTTGTGGCCTGCTGCACATATTGTGAGAATTTTTTGTCAATAGAGTGTTGCTATGTTTCTTAGATTTTATACACTGGTGACTTTTCAAGGCAAGAAGACAGGCATTTGATGGCAGCTGAAATCCCAAATGTAGCTCCTGATGTCCTTATCATGGTGAGAGCACTCTTCTATAAAACCATCTTCAAACTCTTCATCATTGTTCTTTTATATGAGAACAACTTTCTTTTTTCCCTCACTTGATAATGAGATAGTATCTCTCAAAATGTTGCACTCATAAACACTCCTCTCCATGACATGATAAACGTTTATTCTTATTATGACAACCACTGAACAGACACGCAAATGTATTCATGATGATGAAAGAAGTATCTCTCAAAATTTCTTACTCATAAACACTCATGTTCATGACATGATAAAGTTCTATTCTCATCAGAGCATTTGTTTGACTTCAACCTATTAGTAGTGGATTCAAGCAATATTTACTTTGACCTCTTTCTACACTTGCTTATCATTTATCATTAACATTTTCCTCTAGGAATCTACGTATGGAACACATATTCATGAAAACAGGGATGACAGAGAAAGAAGATTCACAAGTAATTACTTTTGTTGCTCTTATTGCACCTGTCAATTACGAAAGTATGTTCCTAATACTTTGAATTAATTTTATTATGTCCTCAGGTACTGTTCATGAGACCATAAATCGCGGAGGCAGGGTGTTGATACCAGTGTTTGCTTTGGGCAGAGCTCAAGAGCTGCTACTGATTCTAGGTACATTTTTTCGAATTTACATAGTATTCAACATATTCAATGTTGCCATAGATTGTTTCATGTAGGATATCCTTCGCTAGTAGTGTTGCATTAAGGTATAGGGGCTGTCTAATTTTTTTTAGTATAGTCAGCGAGACTGAATACGTTCGCGAATGATCTTTTTCAGATGAATATTGGACTCAACATCCCGAGCTTCACGATGTCCCTGTTTACTACGCTTCGTCGTTGGCGAAAAAGTGCATGGCAGGTAAGCATACCTCACCATCATTATATCTTATTAATCCTATTCCATAACGCCCTTGATCTAGTAATTGGGTGACGTGCAATGCATTCGCAGTTGATGCCTTAACTTAGCAGGCGGCAATGGTTTTGTCGATTTATTTTGAACAAGCAATCGATTATCAATTTCGCTCATTTTATCAGTTTATCAAACGTATATTGGTGCAATGAATGAAAAGATAAGAAAACAGGTATATCTTTTTTTATTGTTTGCGTAATCTTGTATTTCGTATTGGCGATAATTATGTACTTACGTAATCGTCATTATCAATGCCTGTTGTATTGAATTTCGGAAATTAGATTTATTTTGGTTTATTTTCATTATATAACGAAATTCCTTTGCTCTTTTTCCAGATCAATGTTTCAAATCCATTCGTATTCAAACATATCTCAAACTTGAAGGTAAGGACACTTGCTCCCAGCTTTATCCATGAAGATGTTTGGCTTTCTTATCTCCTCATTTCACATACCCTTGTACTCTCTCCTACCCAACAAGGAGACAGTAGGCTGAGATCTTACGCATTATACGAAACTGTTTTTTGCCATTTTTAAGCAACTATGTCTATACACTATGCGCTATTTTCTTAATAGAGTATTGATCAATTTGATGATATTGGGCCGTCTGTAGTTATGGCAAGTCCTGGTATGATGCAGGTATGACAATGCTGAATGAACTCTATTCTATGAGCCACAAAGCTAGCTCTGCGAAGCTCTTCACGCTGTACAGGCTTTCTGCTTTTGAAGGCTGAAATAAAGCTATGACACTGTATGCTGTTAATGAGGTCTTTTCTGTGAATCGCTGCTATCTCATCTTTTTTTAGAGTGGTCTGTCGCGAGAACTGTTTGAAACCTGGTGCACAGATCGAAGAAATGGTGTCATCATTGCTGGATATTGCGTAGAAGGAACCTTGGCAAAGGTGGGTAGTAGAACAGAATTCATTCAATTATTAAATGGCGATTTAAACGCTGCTTAAACGATGCTTGATTTTTCAGCGATTTAAACGCTGCTTCTATTTGATTTGCCTTTTTCGTTCTTTGTTAGTCGTTGATGAAGGAGCCTGTTGAGGTGGAAACAATGTCAGGCCAGATAGTACCACGTAAAATGCAGATCAGTAAGTATTAATAATAATAATATTATATCATATCTATGCAGGATAACTTTTTCAGTAAGTATATTACTGCTATCAACAAGGGTCCTGTTGAAACTAAAAAATTTAAAATAAAAAGCTCCAACTAAGAAGAGTTTGAGCATCAGTAACATCAATGTATTTGATGTTAATTGCCTCTAGTGTTCACAACCTCGATTGTTCTTAGTTAAATTGCATTATATTACTTTGGGTTGAATATACTGTTCTATTGACATTGAAGTATGACAGTACTTTGATATGCATGTATACTGGTATGTATATCCATGTATATGACAGTATGCATACCCTACATGAATCTCAACTCATCGATTTAAGCTATTTCTTTTTTCAGGCTACATATCATTCTCTGCCCATGCAGATTACGAACAGCTGAGCGAGTTCGTCAACATTCTTAAACCCCCTCATATCGTAAGTGATTTTCACGATTTCCTGTATGCTGCAATCCTCCTGTGCATTCTGATTTGTCTGCTTTACTCTTGCTATGCCTACTTGTTGTTGCTGATCGTTGAATGATGCTCCGCAGGTTCTTGTTCATGGGGAGCAGAATGAGATGAGCCGTTTGAAGGCAGCCATCATAAGAGATTTTGATGAGAAAGGGGTAAATTGAACACTTCAATTTGATACTTCTTTCTTTTCCAAGCTTCAATGTTTTATCATGGTCATGACTGAATGTGTTTCTGATTGTGTTCTGTCTATCATTCCTCAGATAAGTCATATCCAAGTTTACAATCCAAAGAATGTGCAAAGTGTTGAGCTGCACTTTAGAGGAGAGAAAATGGCCAAGGTTGGTATGGTTGATATGTCGAAAACCCCCCAAAAATAAGATTTCCTAACAAGAAATAGATCTCAATGTGGCTCTGTTACTTAAAACTAATCATCGAGGCAGAAGAGAATGAGGACAATGGACTGGAATGCGGCGAGGTTATGCTTTGCTATCGGCTTGGCTAATGAAATCTTATGATTTTTATTCATTTAATAAGTCTGTGTTTTCTTTGTTATTTCCCAGGTAATTGGCAGTCTGGCTGCAGAGAAACCATCACAGGGAAAGAAAGTATCTGGCCTTCTTTTGAAAAGAGGCTTCAATTATCACATTATGGCACCGAATGACTTGCAAAGTGAGTAACGAAACTTTGCATTGAATTTATCATTGTCTGCTTGCTGGTAGAGTCCAGGCCGATCGTATGGCAAGTGGATGTCACCATAAGCAGATAAACCCACTTTTTCTCAGATAAAGTAGGTTTATCTGGAGAAAAACCCATTTTTTCAGCAATAAGTCACGTTTTCTGCAGATAAACCCATTTTTTCTGAAAAAGCCACTTTATCTAACAGAAAAAGTGGGTTTGTCTCAGATAAATTGGGTTTTTCTGTACAAAAAGTGGGTTTTTCTGCAAAAAAGTGGGTTTCTCTCAGTTAAAGTGTCAAGTCAAGGTTAGGTATTTGGGATGCCTCCGGAAGAATCGGAAAAATCATAAAGTCATGTAGTGTTTTGGTGAAGAGGAAACGGCCTAGAGTTTCGAGAAAAGAAGCATACATACAACTTGAATTTGAATTCTTTAGTTTCTTCTGACTTACTAACCGACGAATATAGTTTTGTTATTATTGAAGCATTTTGTGGATGTAAGAGGTGGTTGATGACTGTTTGAAGGCTTGACTTTAACATTGCGTCTACGAGCAATTGTTCACCGGCTAATCACTTCAACGTGCAGTAACGTTGAAATAACGCGTACATCCTTGACAATTAACTCAGCTTCGTTGGATGTGTGGTTAGCATGTGTGCTTGCCATGCAAGAGGTAGTGAGTTCGAATCCTCTGCGGTTCCGAATGGTTGGATAAAGTGGGGGAATTAAAAGAGGGATGGTACCTCGGGGATCTACCAGAGAAAGTAGATCCCCGGGGTACCGGATTTTTCGGCTGCCCGGTTCGGAATGATTCCCCGGCAGAAACGCCGAGAAAACCACCCTCCCCGGTTAGGATACTCAATCTAGTACCACCGGGGGACAATTGCCATTGCACAGTTGCCACTATAACCCCAAACCACTAATTTGCCAAGTGCATTGCACACATTCGAAACTGAATACCTTGTGGTGTGGCTTTTCGGCTCTGGCATTTGCCCCACTGATATACAATCGTAAAATTACTTATGCTCTTACATGAGCATGAGCGTATCAATTGTGGGGAAACGAACACGACTTACTTGTCATGCGCCTACGTTTGGGGCTCGAACCGTAATGCTCTGCTTGAACTTGCCCTGCATTACGTCATCGTTTGGTTCGCTTCGGCTTAACAACAGCAACAACAGATATTTATCGCCCAACATGGCGTCGAAATTTGACTTGGAAAAATTTGTTCAAGAGCAGCTCAAGTTAATACAGCTCGAAAGAACAGCGGAAATCGAAGAATGTACTGCTTCTAAACGAATAAAAAATGTAAAGGAGCTGGAGAAGACAGGAATATGCATTTCGAAACTCTTTCTTGGAGCCCAATGCACTGGCCTTTATGGAAAGCACCTTGTTACACGCTTCTTTTTATAAGGAACCGTTTACAAGGAACCTACATGTAGAAGGTCAAAAAACTTAAGGAACTTTTACTACTAAAGGCCAAATCACTAAGGAACTTTTTAATTTTGAATATATTTATATTTCCGCACAATTTACAATTAGGAAGCTGGTTCCATCGATTTTCAGTACTTTTACATTATATGAAGCCTCTTCATGTTTTAACCTGTTATCTTTTCATAAGTTTATTGCAAAACGTTGAATTTAAATGCTTTTCTTGCGTCTGTACTAATTATGTCCACTAAATGCGAACTTAAAATTAAGGAACTATTCAGGAACTTTTAGAACTGGAAAGTGGTCAAAAGAGGTCTCAAAATAAGGAACTTAAAGAACTAGGCAGTGGTGATTTCTAAAAAAAATGAACAAGGGGGGCTCCCCCAAAGCAAAACCACCAGAGTGGGTGTGGTTTTTTGTGACCACGCCCATACGTTCATTGGCACAAATATAAAAACCAGTGCTCACACAAATCAAACCAGGCCAAACAATGGTTTATAAGCTTTTCAAGGAAGAGAAACAACTGAATAAGACAGGGGATACGAGAATTAAAATCTGGCAAGCAACTGATATCAGAATCTTTACAACTGAGGCCTTTAAACTTTAACTTCTGGATAACGGGAAATTTTCCAAAGCACAAAAATCAAAAACTGTTTGGGGGGCTGAGCATTTTACCAAGGGGGGCTCCGCCCCCCTGCGTCCCCCTAGAAATCACCACTGGAACTAGGCCCTGAGCTAGGTTCCTTATAAAAAAGAAGCGTGTACTCTTGTTTGGACTGCTGTACATATGCATGTATAATAAACAATATGTATCTGACTATAAAAATAAACTTATTTCGCACTACTATATTCTACGAAATTTGGTTTTTCGAGATTGTTTTGCACTTTAAATTTTTCCTGATCATTATTAATATTCATTTTCGTGCAAATAATCGTGTTTCTAAGCACAATTTCAAGTTGTATGCTTCTTTTCTCGAAACTCGACCCTGTGTCCTCTTCACCAAAATACTACATTACGTGAGAATTTGTCGGCCTCTTTGAAAAAAAGTGATGGACTCGATTTTACTTTGCTTTCGTTCAGAGTAAAATTTCAATGATGGAGGATTGACACTTCATAAGCCCATCAAAATCTGCTGCGAAAATCCATCATTTTTGCATGTTGCACGATCAATTTTTATCACGTTGGTACAATACCAAAAAAAGTGATGGCGAAAAGTGATCGTGTAACTCGGCCTTAACACGTATATGGACATGCACCTACGAATGCTTTCTTTTAACAGACTACACAGATTTATCTACGAGTTCAATTAATCAAAGACAGATACTGAGCTTCAAGGCTCCGTTTAGTCATATCTACGACTGCTTGAAAACACTGGCTGGCAACGTGGACAAGGTGGACGTGCAAGGCAAAGCAGGACTTCGAGTATTTGATGCTATTACAGTCATACAAGACAAGGATAACGTGGTTATAGAGGTACGCATGAACAACAGATATGTGCTCTTATAAACTGTATTCGGTGGACAAATAGGGCAGATAGTAGACTGTGTTCTGTGGGCAAATGAGAAAGACAATAGATCGTGCTCAGTGGACAACTGAGATTGATTGTGATCAGTGGACAACTGAGACTGATTGTGCTCGGTGGACAAATAGGGCAGACGCAGATAGTAGACTGTGTTCTGTGGGCAAATAAGAAAGATGATAGATTGTGCTCGGTGGACAATCGAGTGTTCTTTTTCAATTTTTATTTTGCTCTCTCTTGTTTCATATTTTAGTTTGGGATTTTTTGTTTACGTTAGTGTTTTGCTTTGTGTTCTGTCTCACTTCATTGTTTTACTCTGCTCTGTTGTTTATTTTACAGTGGTCTGCCAATCCAATCACTGACATGTACGCAGATTGTGTGCTCACAGTTGTACTCCAAGTTGAGGGGAATCCTGACTACTACAAAGGTGATTTGGTCTCTTAATCATTGTTGTTCATTGTACAGGATTATATATTAAAATCTTAGCTATTGCTAGCTACTTCTGACCTCCCTGCATTATAACAGTCTCTGAACATACATGTATATATTAACTATGACTCTTCTTGGATTAACACCAAAGGCTGCGCATGAAAGGCATAGTTTATTGACATGGCATGTCTACAGATCATAGCGATGGGCTTATTGACTGATGTTGATCATAACAGTGGACTGGTACTGGATTGTGCTGTGTTGACTGGATTTATTTGATTTTTTAGCTAATAAAGATTTTTATCTGACCTCTTCTGGAAATTTCCATGACCGACTTGTAAATCTACTTGGTGAGAAATACGGCAATGATAGTGTGGAAGAAAGCGAAGATGGTACATCGATAACAATTACAGTGGATAGTGTTGTTGCTGTTATCGATCTTGAAACGCTGGTACGTAGCTATTGTTCTATCGTTTTTGTTCTTATCGTTTTATTTATAAGCAAAGTTCTGGCTCCCTTGGACTTTGAAAGTTTCAGATGACATATACAAACAGGTCCAACCTAACTCGAACCTTGGTGTGTAGAATTTTCGCGGTTTTGTTTTATTTAATTCTGCTATCAATCTTCAGGTAGCACGCAAAATTTCTTTCTTTCGTTGTTTGTATACGCATTGTTTACGAACGGCAACCGTGGATGCTAAGGACCAGAATACCACACCCTCAAGAAACACCCGTTTGGTTGGGTCACTTGTTGAGGGTGTGTTATTCTGTCTTGTCTTTTGAAATTGGAAGTTACAGACTACTTTCTTTATTTTTCTGGCTAAATTCAAATTGTAACTCTAACTCGTCTGGGTTTAACCCAATCGTCTGTGCCTGGACCTATTTACCCAATCTATGTTAACAATATCCATATATCATAAGCATTCAACCATTATTATTGAATATTTTTGTACTGTTCTTATTGGATTTCATATGCTGTTTTTCTTGGATTTCATTTCAGTCTGTGGAATGCACGGATGAATCCTTACATCACCTGATTACTGCCACCGTCAGCAATTTGAGCCAGGCAATGACACCCATAACGACGTAGTACTACTACTGCTGTACTTAATAAAACGCGGAACCACCCAAATCCATCCAAAACGATCAAAAACACGGTTCCGCGTTTTAGTAAGGACCCTACTAATGCACCCTACTTGAAACTGGCCGCTGAAAGTTACCATAAGTGGCTCCCAAAACTAATCTACAAACGCGTTCATTCATGTCTATGTTTGATTACGCTGGAAGTGTAAAGATAGTGCCAATGCTAAGGGTGCTAACTGCAAATGAATGGCACAGTGCAGAGGGATTCAGTGGACAAGTTGGTTGCATGGGACATTATCGGACAGGTTTATCATTGATTGTTTTTGTCATACAAGAAACTGCTATTTTGCTGACAATGCATATTTATGTATGTATTTGAGTACATTTCTGAGGGCTTTGTTTATGAAGAGGATTCTTATCAATGCATCTTGAAATACTACGCCATATCCGATAGTTAGCCTATCTGTATTTATATGGACCTGCATTGGAAACGAATCCACAGAAGGAAAGAAAATTTCAGTTTTGAATTGATGAGTGGTCTTTTGGGTAACGACTCTGTTCCGCTCTCTAATTGCTTTTAGAATTTTGGAAATTGGAATGGAAGGTTATTGCGTGAGTGATGAATCAGGGCGCGCGTGGGCGCCTCCCTTGCTCCTGGGCAGCAGTGATCTGTTTCTGTGCAGAACGATTCTGACAGATGTTTTAGATGACTCAGCCGCCCAGCTGTTGTTGTGATTTGTGTTTACTGTGCATTCGATTTGTTGGCTTTGGATACAAAATTATCTGGCATTGAATTTTCAGGTCTTTCGAAAGTCCCGAACTATAACCAATATTGATGTTTATATTATACTTGCAATATTTATTTTGGAAGATATTTATGTGTATTCCTGTCCGGCTCCAGCTACACTTGTGTCACGTCTAATCACTTTTGTTGTTCGTTTTTATTGCATCTGTTAATATGGATACGCTGAAGAAGACTCCCTCCGCCAGAAATTGAAATGGCAAGCAGAAATCCTCTCCGTCTCATCTCACGATAAAAACATCTAAATCATTCGTGGCACCCATTTAAAAAGTCATCATGCAAAAGGCCAAGGAAATACACGTTGTTTTTAATAGGTATATAAGCTGTTGAATGAGTGATATGATTCTTGAATTGGTCAGCGTAATTAAGTGCAAATACTCTCGGAGATTATAAAAAAGACACCGTTAATTACCATAATCTTTTAATGAATAGGCTGCCATTTTTGTGTTGCTGTTTGCTCTTTGATTTGATTTTCCAGACACAAGAGGAGAATACAAAAAGAGAGGAACTGGAGAGAACAGAAGGCGAAGCAAACGACCGTGGTGATAAGAAAACAGTTCATTGATTGTATAAAGTGCATTTTGAAAGAGAGTACTGTCTGTATAATACTGCGTGCAACCTGGAAGACGAACGGTATTGAGATTCAGATCAACTAATTAAAATCACCCGTGGTTCTTCACAGTAAAGGTTTGTTTCATTCTTGGGGCAAGATGGGCCTTGTTTCTGCGCGAAGAAGTCTGTGCACGAGATTGATTCTCTTGGGAATTATCATGCTCGCAATTATTGTCCAAGAGCGTGATTCTTTGACTGAAGCCAAGCCAACAAGACCAAAAAGAAGCCAAAAGGTAAATGAAAGTATAATTGTTGTCTGATTTCTTCTCTACTCAGATTTTCTTCTCAGTTTGTTTGCTCGTGGAGAAATTGGCATGACGTCAATTTTTCCTTTGATTCCATGCCCTAATTAGCTTGATTATGCCGTTTCCATGAGCGGGGACCTTTGCTGCAATGCAACCAATATTTTGTCTGTTTGAGCAAGAAGAGATGGAGGAATGTGCCCGTGAAACCATTAACGAGGATTTAACGAATATCAAACCAATTCGTGCTGCTTTTTTATCATGACATGGTCAAGGCTCAACACAAGTCGGGTCGAAAAGGTTCAACTGTTGGATGGGAGCGCGAATAATTTGGTCCAGACAGTAAATTTAATAACGATTGTTGGAGGGACCTGTCGGAAGTTTATTTAGCCGAAGGCAAATTTTGCGAAGACACAGCTCAATGAATCAAATGTTTACTTCGTTATGTTGTGAAGTTCTTCTTCTATGGCACAGACTCCATATATCAAAATTCCATCTATGCAACAGACTCCTTATATATCGAAGCTCCATTTCATGCAATGCAGCTCTCGTGTTGATAATCGTTGGAGCCTCGAATTTCTTCAAAGGTTGGATTAGACGTGTTATAACCTTTACGCCACAAGATTATTAATTAAGGCAAGGGGCATACAGATAGAGTTTTATCATTAGTTTTACAATCTTCAATTCTTCATTCACGCACGATTTTAATCCTGCTGTTCTATTTCATCTTATCTACTGATAATGTCTCGAGTGACCAGTTTCGAAGTTGTTAGCCAATCAAGCTAACAAATTGCAGCAAACTTGATTGACGTCCAAAATTTCAAATTCCAACCCCTTTGGGAGCAAAATCAAAGGTCTTTTGACAGAAATATCCGCTTGGAGGAAATTTTTGTGATAGAAATATAGAATAACTTTAAGCATTATTATGAGTTGGACCTTATCGGGCAAGAGTTGAGAGTGGAGAATATCAATTGCTGTTTGCATGCCCTTCGTTCGAAGAGAGTTTTCACGTGTCTTATCCTGTTCTTGTTTTTTTATGCAGTGTTCCCTGCGTATTACTAAAGATGGAAGATATGCCGTGATATGTGTGAGGGGAAAGTCGTTCCGTAAAGTGAGTAAAATTTCCGTTGTGTTTTGGAGAAGTTTCACGAGTTTGCTCTTTACTTGCCACGTTTTTGCTGATTGACAAAGTTCCTTGAATAATGTCACTTGGCTAACATTTAGTGCTATTGTTATTACCTTGATAGGGTACCTTGTTACCTTGTTTTTCCTATCACTTTGATAACGGGCATACGCCTGAAACGTTAGTGTAAACATTTTATGAATTACATGGTACTATTCATACAATTTTGTTCATTTATTTACCTTGTTACCTTGATTACGTAAAGCTATTGTTACCTTGATGTCCACCTTTACGTCGTAAGTAGGTAATGTAAGATAATGTAATAAAAAGTTAAAACCGTGTTTGAAAGTAACAAGCCTTTTATTTCTGATTTTGCAGGGCTCCAGAAGTAATGGCCTGGGTATAAGAAAATCAAAAAAGGGGAAAAAAGCCGATGCGAAGTCAAAGGTAATGTTGTTATTAACATGTTGTTACTCGTCATGTGTAAAAAGTAACCATGTTTTCTGGGGTATATGTACATGTGGAGAAAAATGTAAGAGATAGGAATGTACACAGCTTATAGTTGGGCTTTTGGCAGAATTTTGAGCAAAGCTCAATTAAACGAGGTATTTATTTGAACAACAAGGAATTGTATTGGTATGCAACAAGGTATACAACATTGCTATACAACAATGTATACAACATTGGTATACAACAATGTATACAACATTGGTATACAACAAGGAATTGTATTGGTAACGGTGCAAATGTTCCGTCGCATTTCAGTCCCAGAGGATTCTTTAGAAAAACCTCGTGTTTCTCGGGCTAGGCCTTTTGCATCCAAATTTTTCTACATGAAAAACATCAATTGTTGATAAAGTAAACCGTTTTGGGTCTGGGGGCAACACCCCAGATAATTTTACAATACATACCTCTCATAGACACGATGGCAATGAGTTTAATTCCATATTGACATAATTTGATTGCCTTCTGAGACTGGGCCTTTCAGGGACCAAAGCGATCGGGGGGGGGGGGGGATCTCACTCACCAGTGCCCTGTTTCGGTCGCGAACTTATTCACGATCCATCACCTTTGGTCTATATGACACGTTACATCATGAATTACTATGGCTTCGAAGATTGTTGTTAGATAGTTTGTTCGTTTTTATGCAAAGAAATCCACAACCAAGCGCTTTGGCAATCTTTTAACTGATCAGGCATTAAAACTTGCACGGTCTACGAAGGAAAAGCGCAAGAACCGAGTATTGGTTTGCAAAGAGAGAATGACGAAATGGGTATCGAAAAATGACTTTCCAAACAGTGATGCCGCAGTCAGTTGCAACGCAGGGGAGTTTTTGCAAGGCTTTGCCACAAAGACAGACGGAGAGAAGGTTCGATACACCTTCACGTGCTGTCTGCTTCCATGAGTGGTTATTCACTTTGAAAATCAGATTGAGAGTGCGGAGAGTGTAAGGAACTGGCAAGTTTTCCGGTATAACCAGTTTGGTATAATTTTTATGGCAAGGGATATTTTCTTCCTTGAATAATTTTACAGAGAAAGATGCTTATTAAACCCATGCGGATACATATGATAATAAGAGATACAGATATATGATTTTATATTTTATACCTATTTTATAAGTATCAAAATTTCTTCTCAGTATCAAGGCTTACTTACTTTTATAATCAACAACAATATAAAAATGATTGTAAAAATTCCCCTACAGAAATATGTATTACTTTTGTTGTATGATGCAGAGAAATAGGCTTTACATAAAGTACTAGAAGCCTTGTTGTTGTGTTGTGATTTGATGCATTATAATCAAGTACAATGTGGCAAAGTGAAATTGTGAAACACCGTGTATTCAAGTTTTTATTGTGATAATTAGTTACATTGATCATTAATTTGAACGATTGTTGTTTTGCAACGATGTTTCTGTTTGGAACAGCGAAGAACTCAAGTCGTCAAACCTAACCATTATACAGCAAAGCAAATGCTACAAAATTGCTGTACAAGGACACTTTGCTTGTAATGCTTCCATACCTTCCACAAACAAAACTCATGATCAATAGCAACCATGGCACTAACCGTGTTGCTACACAAGCCCAGGTTTTGTCGCTGCAAAGGAGGACTCGGTACAGTCGTACAGCGATTGGTTGTTGTTGTTGTAAGCTATGCTGAAACTGTGTAGCAAGTCTACCAGGGCACTTAAAAAGCAGTCTATCGCAAATACCGTAAATCTTTGAATAAAATAAGCCCCCATTATGATAATAATTTGCAAGGGTATTGAATCTAAGTATCAAGACATTATAGTTGTGTGGTGTGAATGTGTTGCAAATAGCGATAACGTATTGCTGGATTGTGGCACCCTCGTTGCCTCTTCATGCGACGTAACTGGTCGATGTCTTCCTCATTATTAGGTCTTATCGCTTGGCGAGTCGGTAGGTTGGTTGGTTGGTTGGTTGGTATGAATCTTGTTCTTGTTTTCTTGTCACATTACTACTGCTACCACCACCACTGACCATACCAGTAGTTTGCCATCAACCGACGACATTGTCGTAGTTGTTATGGAACGATTGGGTCTCCGCGAGTTTTATCAAGGTTTCTTGACGACTTTGACGTGGGCTCTGTCCTTTTTTGGGACGACGCAGTGGATTATGGGATCAGAGTCAAGCACATGGACTTTACTTCTGCTCTCAAATCAAAGTTGCATAACATCTTGTATCGCCGAATGACTTTGTTTTCTTTCATTGTTGTGGCTGTTTTGTTATCTGAAGTTTATTTCTAAACAACTTACTGCTTTGAATGGAATTATAAAATCTTGTCATACCTTTACGGTGGTCTTGCGGTTCGTTATCAAGGTTCCAGCATGTGCTAGACTTATGCAATCAATTTGAAAGTGTACATTCGCTCTGATACATATTTGTATTCATGTTGCATTTATTTGAAAGCCAGTGGTTTCAAATAGTCTCACATGAAAAGGCTCAGTCAGGCATGGGGATACATAACACAAAGGGGAATTATACGATTCAAACAATGCGATACGTATCATCAAATCTTTACAAATTTCGGATATCTTTGATGTAGTTACAGTATAAAAATCAGTATGCACAGTTTGTATTCCTTGCTTAAAACTAAATAAATATTACAGTTACAAAAAGTTAGGTAAATAGAAATCAACTGCTTAAGAGAATAAATAAAGTTAAGTAAGCGCTTTCAAATATCATGTGTTGTACAATCGTGAATAACGTGGAGCCAATTAAAATAAGAGTTAGGGGCAATGAAGGGGTGGGAAGCACCCTACAGTGATACAGAAACTCGTAACTGCTTTATAAATACATATACACAACTAAAAATAAATTAAAAAGTTAGATATACATTATGTATTCAGCTACAGTGTATAAAAGTCATAGTTACAAAATATAATTAACTTTGCCAGAGGGGAGACAGGAAATCATGGGACCCCTCTCACATTTAATTATATAAGTGTAGTTTCTTCACCAAGCTAAAAAGCATAGTTCCTTGTTTCTTGAAATACGTATATTTTGGTCGTAAAATATATATTGTGTCGAAGGGTTGAATCTTTCGTGACATATGATCTACTTAGATATTTCGAACAACTTCATCATAGCTTGGAGGCAGTCCAGAGCCGTGGGTTACAACGAAATCATATGTTGGACGTTTCCCATTGTTACCTGATGTAAAAGCGTTTCCAATCACAAATGCACTATTGGACGCAAGATAATATATTGTGTGTGCTTGGGCTGTATTCAGAGAATTGTTTATGTCGTCTGTAAATGTGCCATGTCGACTGCAGGCAGGACTACCACTAGCTTCAGGCAAATCTTTTGAGCCATACTTGTCAATAGCAATGTAACGTTTCAAAATGAAGTAAGACAACAGCAAAACGAATACCAATATGAGAGAAACGGTGACCCACACAGCTAGCATGTTGTGAGATGGCATCCTTTTATCACTTGTTTCAGAGAGTTTCTGATGTCTTATGCCATGTCATTGTTATCATACCTGAGCACACGGGTGAGAGATGAGAAATGCAACAAAATAGGATTATGGAAATAAAAAAATTGTATGAGCAGGGCCATGCCGTGATGCCAATTGGGCATAGTCTATTAACCAGACCCCTAAGACAAGGACCGCGGAATAAGGACCACACCATGGGGAATCTATATTTTAAGAAGTATTTAAAAATAGTTTTTAGAGTTTCAGTGAAATTTCCATGCATCACGATATTTAAATAACAGAATTTGGCGAAATTTACGTACCATATTAGAACGGAAATATTACTCAAACCCGAAAACTATTTTTTAATACTTCTGGAGATTTCCTATAGTCCGTCCAATGGTCTGGTCTCGATTCCCGGGTTTGAACTTCGGGACGGGAGATGCATGATCGAAATTATTAGTTTCTTCCTGTTTATTGTCAACAAATATGAAAATTTACATACAACATGCTTTCAATGGGTTCGCAAAATATACAGCTCGTAAATAAGTTTTGAAAAACCTCAAGATTTCGACTAAAATTATTCTTAAATCGTTCAAAGACTTCATAATTAACAAGCCTGAAAAAGTTTTAACTTACTGTTTTACTGTTATGTTGAAATCGATAAATTTGTTGTTTTTTCGTGCACAGTGTGCATGTTATGTTTCTGGCTAAATTGCTACTGTGACATTAATTGGGATGATGAGTAGATAGAGATATGTAGTCTTCTCTTTGAATTAATACTTCCCCAGCACTTGTTGTGGTATGAGATTACTCCACCGCCAGCATCGAATTAAAAGGAAGTGTAAGTGTAGCAACTTCAATGCGTGGTGGCACCATGTTTTGCCGGGGGGCACTTATTTTTGGTAGTGGAAAGGTGCAACCCAGAATGGTATCAGTTTCCACAATTTTTTAAAAATTGGTATTAAGGTCCGATGTGTATTTGAAATTTGGGTGGTATATCTATGTTCCCAGCCAAATTTAGTCAAGTGTACCCCCTCCCTTTGGGGTATTTTGTGCACACTTTAGTTTTTACAGGTTTATTTGCAAGGAGGATATGAAGAATTTGGACAATGAAAACTCAGAGGAACTATTTACCTTTTGAAAAGTATTTGTCTGAAATAATATAACAACATCACTTTCTTTCAAAGTAGGGGCGGCATTATGGCTTTCACTTCGGGTGATTCTCTAGTCATTGAACTCTAATTATCGATGAATCAACATTCGGCACTGTTTTTATACTCGGAAAGGCCGCCGCTCACACATTTAAAAAATACCCGAATTTCATTATTGTTCTTTCAATACACCCTGATTTCTCAGCTCAGTTGGAGTGAAGGAATAGTTAGATCCTTAGATGTTATTATCCTCTTTGTTCGCGGCGGTAGCTTTTATCCGCTGCCAAGACCAACCTCAGATTTGCTACATGCTTTTGACCAACCCCCTGTAAGAGGGTTGCCTGAGTCTTGGATGCTCCCTTTGACTTGGAGTGGAGAGAAAGGAAACGAAGCACGCGAGAACACAGGGAACAATGTAGTGAGAATATGCCACCTGCTTTTGGCTGTTGATATTTACTATCTTCTTCCTGCTCGTCCGACCGAAAAATGTGGTCGGTGTTAGATCATAGGCTAGTATGCTACAAAAATGACGTAATACTGTGTTATCCAAATGGAGGCTAGACATATCACGTCACACACCGCAAACAAATAAAACCAGCTCCCTGGTTTACAGTCTTAGCTTTTGTTGACATTTTGACTGGCAAATCAAATGCCCATTATAATAGGAGCCAAGATCAGCTCTGAAGAATAGATATCACTTTGAACCCATATTATCCCCTACCGTTATGAATTGACTACCATTGCTCTAAAAGTAGACTAAATGGCTATCAATTGATGTTATATAATAGTGTCACGACTTGACTTAAAAGGAAGCAAATAAAGATGACAATGATTTTATTACTATAATTTCAAAATTCAATGCAAAGCCAAGTGCCAACAAACAACAAGCAACATTCTTTCTCTTTTTTACCACCCATTGTCCCTGTCATAGTTCCGCTTTTCTAAGTGTCAGTCAAAATTGAAAACAATAAGCCAAAACATATGGGGGTATATGTATGACAAAAATCGTCGTACAAAACCAAACGTCGTGTTGTATTCAATATCCCAAAATGAATTGCATTTTTCATTCCATCGTATGTCGTATTCCATTTCATCATATGTCGTATTCCATTCAATCGTATGTCGTATTTCATTGTACTGTATGCTGTAATGTGTTTTGATTGTCGTAATGAAAGAAAACCGCTGATGGAATGAAAAATGCAATTCATTTTGGGATATTGAATACAACACGACGTTTGGTTTTGTACGACGATTTTTGTCATACACATACCCCGATAAAAACATCACAATAGGCTTTGTCGCAGCAAATCAAATCAAATCAGTTGTTACTGATGCTGTACTTCATTTATTAGGAACCAAAGCGTTGATGGCTAAAAAGTTGAAAGAGCTTATATTTACTACCAGACAAAATCTTTCAATATGCTAGCATCTCTGTAAATTAACTAAGCACAAATCTGGAACAATACCACTTGATAAAATCATGAAAAAGCTCTGTTTATCTTATGTATTTGAATGCCTAAAAATATGGATAACAATTATATATACAAATATATATTTCGACAGTAGTAGAAATATATGAAAATTAACTAAATCTTAAACTAAATCATCATTAATTCCAAAAAGCTTTGATCAAACTGCAATGAACATGTTCTCTTCACGTCTTTCAACAATATTGTCATTGTGCTGTGTTGCACAGCATTCCAAGCCTCCATTGGAATATAAAACCATTACGTCATTTTTGTAGCATACTAGCCTATGATCTAACACCGACCGAAAAATGTCTGCGGAGCGGAATGCGGAAGGAACCTTGCCAGGGAAAATATTGTTTGCCTTGAAAATCTTGTTGTCGGTGCTTGTTGCATTGTATGTTATTTAATCACATTCCAAACAGCTATTTATTCTGGATTATATTGTATATAGCTATTCACATTTTAACTGGGAGAAGCATCTTTTTAATCAGAGAGGATTATTGCCATAAAGTGATCACAATAAAGTGGTGAGTATAAACCACAAAAACATTCCAGACTTAGCTTGTGAAGTTCACTGCATGCGTCTACCTTCACAAGTGTCTGTAATTGCTGTAATGTAATGATTTATAATTACTGATAAATCTTTTCTCTTTGCTATCCCAAAAAAATCTCTATAGACAACATTGTTTGGGGGGAGGGGGTGAAGATATTACTTTAATGTCCTGGGACCCACATTCACATTCAGATTCGGAATTAGATTCAGATTCGACACTACCCACCAATTCGTTATCCATAAGTTTCCAAGTTGTAAATATTAAAATACCGAATCAAATTTATAGCCATCCCAGTGCTATATCACGTATTTTGAAGATTTTTTGAGAATTTTCGAGCCAGGGGGTTCGTCAATAATTCGACTCATACAAGCGATTTTGTAAACATTAGGCCACACCACTCTGATATTAATCTGCTCCAAAAATATTTTAAGATACATTTTCATGATTCAAACCAAATTTATAGCCATCCCAGTGCTATATCACGTATTTTGAAGATTTTTTGAGAATTTTCGATCCAGGGGGTTCGTCAATAATTCGACTCATACAAGCAATTTTGTTAACTTTAGGCCATACCACTCTGATATTAATCTGCTCCAAAAATATTTTAAGATACATTTTCATGATTCAAACCAAATTTATAGCTATCCCAGTGCTATATCACGTATTTTGAAGATTTTTTGAGAATTTTCGAGCCAGGGGGTTCGTCAATAATTCGACTCATACAAGCAATTTTGTTAACTTTAGGCCATACCACTCTGATATTAATCTGCTCCAAAAATATTTTAAGATACATTTTCATGATTCAAATCAAATTTATAGCTATCCCAGTGCTATATCACGTATTTTGAAGATTTTTTGAGAATTTTCGATCCAGGGGGTTCGTCAATAATTCGACTCATACAAGCAATTTTGTTAACTTTAGGCCATACCACTCTGATATTAATCTGCTCCAAAAATATTTTAAGATACATTTTCATGATTCAAATCAAATTTATAGCTATCCCAGTGCTATATCACGTATTTTGAAGATTTTTTGAGAATTTTCGATCCAGGGGGTTCGTCAATAATTCGACTCATACAAGCAATTTTGTTAACTTTAGGCCATACCACTCTGATATTAATCTGCTCCAAAAATATTTTAAGATACATTTTCATGGTTGAAACCAAATTTATAGCTATTCCAGTGCTATATCACGTATTTTGAAGATTTTTTGAGAATTTTCGAGCCGGGGGTTTCGTCTATAATTTGACTCATACAAGCAACTAGGTAAATTTTAGGCCAAGCCACTCTGGTGTAAATTTGTCTCAAACAACTCGTAAAATAAATCTTCGTCTTTCAAACCCAAATTATAGCCATCCCAATGCAATTACCTGTTTTTTGAAGATTTTTCAAAATTTTTTCAGCCAGGGGGTCCTTCTATAAGTCAACTCATACAAGCAATGTTTTGAATACACAAATGTAAATACTGAAAGTTGAGTTGCAAAATGGAACAAAACAGTAATTAATATAAAACAGAACTAAAATTTGAAAGCCAAGGACTGCTTTAATTCTTAATTACCATAATGCTTCAATTAAACATCTCACTTCCTTCTTTTAAAGGTCCCCCTCGAATAGACGCTCCCTTGTAGAGTGGCGTGTATATGAAGCACACAAAACCGAAGCTGGTCCTTCTTTCAATACTTTAATGGGATAAATTTTCGCGGGAAGAAACTTTCGCGATTTTCGCGTTTTGGCCAAAATTCGCGAAAATTTATTGCACGAAATTTTCTAAAATATGAAATTCGCGAAAGTTTATTCTTGATAAAAATTTCAAAACTGGAACTTCGCGAAAGTTTATTCTCGCAAAAACGCTATTGTGAAAAACTGGTAATCCCAGAGTGAAAGGCGATTAACAAAGAAAAATATTTATTCATTAGTTAGTTTCATGGAAAGAAAAGGGAAGGCAGAAAAGGCAGAATGAATATGGAAACGAAGCTGACTTATTTTTGTTCTTCCTCTGATAACGTTGTAAAAATGAGAAAAATTTATGAAAAAGTTTCACTTTGAATAAAAACTACTTCAAGGTTTCTGTTTAAAGTTTCTGTTCAGACTTGGAATTCGCGAAAGTTTATTCTCGCAAAATACCCGATTTTGCCAAAAACGCGAAAGTTAATTCCAGAAATTTCGCGTTTTTTTCTAGATATTTTTTTAAAATTATACTTCTGGAACCAGACTATTTTAGTTGTTTCTCAGAGTTTCACGCTAAGTGTGATCATCATTAGTGTTTATTAATAAACGCCTACCTTTTTTAAACGCCCCCGCCGAATGGAAGCCTCCTAAAATATCACACTATCTAATAAACGCCCCGGGCGTTTAATCGAAGCATTACCGTATATCTTTCGCATAACTGAAAACATTTGAACACTGTTCACACCAAGTTTGCAACACCCAGGACAATTAGCAAATTCCCTAATGCGGGGATCAATTACGATGACGTCGGAAAATATACTTTAAAAAAGGTATGGAATACTTTACTTCTATTCTATTCAATTTAGTTTACAAAATTGCTTGTATGAGTTGAATTATTGACGAACCCCCTGGATCGAAAATTCTCAAAAAATCTTCAAAACACGTGATATAGCACTGGGATAGCTATAAATTTGATTTGAATCATGAAAATGTATCTTAAAATATTTTTGGAGCAGATTAATATCAGAGTGGTATGGCCTAAAGTTAACAAAATTGCTTGTATGAGTCGAATTATTGACGAACTCCCTGGCTCGAAAATTCTCAAAAAATCTTCAAAATACGTGATATAGCACTGGGATAGCTATAAATTTGGTTTCAACCATGAAAATGTATCTTAGAATATTTTTGGAGCAGATTAATATCAGAGTGGTGTGGCCTAATGTTTACAAAATCGCTTGTATGAGTCGAATTATTGACGAACCCCCTGGCTCGAAAATTCTCAAAAAATCTTCAAAATACGTGATATAGCACTGGGATGGCTATAAATTTAGTTTGAATCATGAAAATGTATCTTAAAATATTTTTGGAGCAGATTAATATCAGAGTGGGGTGGCCTAATGTTTACAAAATCGCTTGTATGAGTCGAATTATTGACGAACCCCCTGGCTCGAAAATTCTCAAAAAAATCTTCAAAATACGTGATATAGCACTGGGATGGCTATAAATTTAGTTTGAATCATGAAAATGTATCTTAAAATATTTTTGGAGCAGATTAATATCAGAGTGGGGTGGCCTAATGTTTACAAAATCGCTTGTATGAGTCGAATTATTGACGAACCCCCTGGCTCGAAAATTCTCAAAAAATCTTCAAAATACGTGATATA
The DNA here is from genome assembly GCA_013076295.1 of Sanderia malayensis. Lineage (NCBI taxonomy): Eukaryota > Metazoa > Cnidaria > Scyphozoa > Semaeostomeae > Pelagiidae > Sanderia > Sanderia malayensis. The sequence continues at coordinate 3,447,643 of RQOL01000855.1, forward strand.
GCACTGGGATGGCTATAAATTTGGTTTGAATCATGAAAATGTATCTTAAAATATTTTTGGAGCAGATTAATATCAGAGTGGTGTGGCCTAATGTTTACAAAATCGCTTGTATGAGTCGAATTATTGACGAACCCCCTGGCTCGAAAATTCTCAAAAAATCTTCAAAATACATGATATAGCACTGGGATGGCTATAAATTTGGTTCGGTATTTTAATATTTACAACTTGGAAACTTATGGATAACGAATTGGTGGGTAGTGTCGAATCTGAATCTAATTCCGAATCTGAATGTGAATGTGGGTCCCAGGACATTAAAGTGAAGATATTAAGCCCCTTAACTTCTTTAGCATTGATAATTTTCTTATATACATAATATGGAAATGTAATTTTCTTCCCAGCAACATGAAGTTTTTAAAAGTATAATAGCTGTTTCAAATGTAAACAATAATTCAAGTAATCTGTGAAAATTTTGCTTGCAAGCAGCCATTAGCAGAAGTTTTTATAATGCCATCTTTATTGCTGTATCTTGGAATTTATTAGTAAACCATACAAGTGTAACATTTAGTAAAGCAATTATATCATTATTATGGTGGTATTTATATTTTTATTATTATTTCAGGTAATTTGCTAACTAAAAGAGGAACCATCTTTACCATTTGAGGAACTCACACACATGACTTTACAAAATGTCAGCAAAAGCTGCTTTGATTTGGGTATTTGTGGCCATTGCCATCCTCTTGATACTGTATTTCTCTTACGTGATTTACAAGAAGTACATTTCCCAATACTTTGACACAGTGCAGCCAAGTGAAAATCAACATTCAACAACGGGTGCTTCCAATTCAAGAAGTACACCTGTAAACAGACACAGTGGTGTTGTTGAAGCGGGTCAAATTTTCACTCTTCCTCCTTATAACCCTAACCAAACAGAATTTTCTGCACCTCCTACCTACGAAGAGGCTATGAAACACGAGGCTGTTGTGACATAGTGGCATTTAGCATCAAACAAGTTATTGTATATAGTTGTAGACAACTGTATTTAAACTTTTTTGCCACAGATAATATGCATAAAAGAATGCTGCAATTGAAAGGAAATTAGGTGGCCATCAATTCCAAACCACAGTTATTACTTATCTTAGTATTTTTAGCATCTATTTATAAATAAATATTTTTTCTGTGGATTCGATTTTATACCATGTGAAGTCACAGTTCAATGTAAATATAATTCCATTGACTATGTTTAATGACAATATAATTATCTCATATCTATGATAATAATGATAATAGTTTTTTTAAAGTCAGGCTTCTGCGCCCGTTTTTAAATTCTGCTGACAGCCGCGCGAATAAATCCGCGCTGCCGCTTTCCCCGCTCCAACGAAACAATCTCCCTTTCAATCGTCCTACATTGAAGCCCACCAGAAAGAGGCAAAAGCAGCATTGCGTGCTTTTCTTACGGACAATTATTTCATTCAGCGTGCTAATTCAGGAAAGGGACATACTAAATAAAATACTCCAGAGTCGCATATTTTCTGCTGAATTTATAAGTAATGGCACCAGTTACAGATAAAGGTGGCCAAGAGACAAAGAGCTCGAAGAAGGATGAAAAAGCCGATAAAAACAAACCAGAAAAGAAGGCAAAAGAAGAGCCTGAGCTTGTAAGTAAAGTACCAGAAGCAAACAAATGTTTGAATATCTCTTATTTAAAAACTAATTACGACCCAAAAAAGCTATAAAAAATAGTTTTTAATTATGTTCAATAGTGTATAAATTGTTAAAATTTGATGAAAAGTGTTACAGATAATACACAAGATAATTGTTACAGATGAGAAATACATGTTATACTTGGGTACATTTTATTCCCAGAGTGAAGAAGATAAGCAGTTACAAGATGAACTCAATATGCTGGTGGAAAGATTAGTTGTATGTATATCTCCATGCTATTTTTATGGTGCTCTCTCATTTAGTTCTCTAGACATACTATACCCATCTTTCTTTGACATGCAATTCTATATCAATTCAGCACTATTTTAGCACTAATTCAGCACTAATTTAGAACGAAATTCTTTAATTTTGACCTATTATTCCACAGGAGCCAGATACCTCATTGCACATGCCTGCACTGGAAAGTCTGCGAACGCAAATCAGAGCAAGCACAAGCTCAATGACATCAGTTCCCAAACCACTTAAGTTTCTTAGGTCCCATCTCGAGACTTTGAAAAATCTCTACAATAACTGGAGTTCAGTGAAAGAGAAGGTAATACATGAATTGTGTGGTGCTTGATCAATAAACAACTTTAGAATATTATCGTATATAGTATATGCTTTGAGCTTTTCAAAACTTCTGATAGAGTAATTATTGTTGACTGTACTGAGCAAACTACAAACATTGATGGTGTTGACAATGATTAAAAACTAATGATGCTATTGATTTGTAGCAATTTCTTGCCGACATCATCTCAGTGATTGCAATGACATATGTAGACTCGCATGACTGCTTGAAGTACAGATTAATTGGTTCTACTGAACTGTTTACCTCTTGGGGTCATGAATACGTCAGGTATGGTTTTTGTCATATTCTAGTCAAACGTTTTTTTACTTATTGTAATGTATTGGATGCTACCCTATGTTTGCCAATGATAAAGAGAGAAGATGAAATTGTGTTGAACAGCTGAATTGTAGCCCACACTGCTGAAGTTGACAATGTGCTATTCTGTGTAGTTCAGCATACAAAACCAGGGAAATTGGGGGCATTCTATAGCTGTGCACAGATGTAGAGGTGGCACCATTTAAAGAAAAAAAGACACCAGCTACTTTTTGAGTTATTATGTGGGGTAGATGCCCGTTCTGATCTCTGTTCTAATGTCTCTGCATTGAGTATGCATCAAGTGCATGTTTATGCCATGTATCGAAGCAGTGCATATTCCCCTTCTGCTCTTACTCATGCTGTAATGAAATGCTTTGCTAACACTTGGTTCTTATCGTTTGTTTTTCATTGATAGACATCTTGCTGAAGAGATCAGACACGAGTACAGTGAACGGATGACAGCTTCAAAGCCAGTGGACGATCTGATTGACCTGGCTAAGATCATTATACCATATGACATGCAACACAATGCGGAAATTGATGCATGTGATCTGGCCATGGAAATTGAACGACTTGATCTATTGGAAGAGTTTGTTGACAAGAGCACATTCCACCGTGTCTGTCTATACTTAACAAGGTTTGCAACAATACTCAATTTAGCCTCAGTTTTAGCCTTTCCTCTTCTGCGCAGCACCAAATGACATCTGTGGAGGAGCTGTGCATTTTATGTTGATTAACCTGATAACCTGTATTCAGTTACTGTGTTTTCTTTCCAGCTGTGTCAATTATGTACCTGAGCCAGAAGACTCTGCACTTCTTCATTCTGCAATAAAAATTTTCCTGAAATTTGAGTGCTTTCCCGATGCCATCACTCTCGCCGTCCGACTCAACGATATGGACAAGGTTAAAGAAATATTTCTCAGCTGTACTGGCAGGTAGGGTAATTATTTGCTTTTTGCTATCTCACAATTTTCTATTTTCTGGATAAATTTAACACAATATTTTACAATTTGATATTCATTTTACAAATTCATTTGTGTGAAAGGCTCTTTTCCTTTTATTCATTTGTTGTTTTTTGTTTACCCACTGCAGTAGTTTCATCTTCTGTTTTTGATAGCACAGTGTTGTATAGGAAGTGACTTGTCAGTTGTTTTTGGCATGAAATTTTTATTTGTTTATTTACTTAATGAGTGCCACCCCCTGCTCCTTGTACACAAAGGCGGAGGAATGAGGAGCAGGTTGATGAGTTGATAACAGGGCCTTGCAAAGTGACTTATAGCATATTGTGACTAACAATATTATAGTGATTTGTAGTTTTTGTAGCTTGAAGTACCAGGTAGTGAATGGATTTCCGTTATCTTTTAGCAAAGAAATGAAGCTCATCCAAAAGCAGATGGCTTACATGCTTGGTAGATTGCAGATATTTTTAGAGCTTGATGATGAAGACATTGAAGACTCTGATGATCTGGCTGAAATTATATCAAATTCACACTTGAATACGAATTTCCTTGCTTTAGCCCGAGAGGTATTGTGATGCTTTGTATTGCTTTTGATTTATGCACAGAGTGCAGTTAAGCCTTGAGTTAAACCTACAGTTAAGATGAAAGTCTACATTTCTTCACGCCTCCCAACAGTGGACAATTCTTTACAGTAGCTGTTTTTTACAGCAGCAGCCAGTTTTCTGTACAGTAGATACTTCTTTACAGTAGACACCTCTTTACAGTGGACAACTCTATACAGTGGACACCTCACAGTTAGCACTTCTTTACAGTGGCTGCTTAGCAGACACTTCTTTACAGTAGACACTTCTTTGCTGTTGACACCTCACCACAGCTTTCCGCTATGCCTTCACCTTGCATGTAATGTTATGAAGCTATTGTGTTTTGTGGTTTTGACACGTTCTTTTTTGCGTTTTGCGTTCGTTTTTTACAGCAGCAGCCAGCTTTCTGTACAGTAGATACTTCTTTACAGTAGACACTTCTTTGCTGTTGACACCTCACCACAGCTTTCCGCTATGCCTTCACCTTGCATGTAAGGTTATGAAGCTATTGTGTTTTGTGGTTTTGACACGTTCTTTTTTGCTACAGCTCGACATCATGGAACCCAAAGTGCCTGAAGATATATACAAAAGTCATCTGGATGCTCGTAAGTATTGCCTCGACAATTTACTGTGCAGATCATGTCGAGTCTAAAGAGTAGTAATGCAGGCGAAACCCTAACTGTATGGAGCCTGTGGCAAGCTTGTTATGATTTGGCTGCATTGGCCGTGCAGGAGTGTTAGGGACCAGATTTGGCATTGTCAATTGTAGCTTGGTACTTGAAACCTCGTCGTTCGTTAATTGCTTTGCGTTTTTGTTCTATTTTGCAGGCCCCTTCAGCACATCGAGTGTCAAAATGGACAGTGCCAGACAGAATCTCGCATCTTCATTTGTAAACGGTTTTGTCAATGCCGCTTTTGGTCAAGACAAACTACTCACTGAAGATGGTAGCAAGTGGATCTATAAGCACAATGATCATGGTTAGCTATGATGAAGACCTATTTATTCGTCTTCAAGTGGTAGTGCAAAGCCCTGCGTTTTATTGTAGAATGGACGAGGCTTTTTTATGCCTCGCATGGTGACCTTTTCGTAATCCAGTCCATAGATCCTATGGCAGCTTGTTCACAACCCTATCTACACGTATTTTGTTTTATAAGAAACCGACCCCTAAGATACCAAAAAAATTAAGAAACTTTAGTACTACTTTCCGTCATGCTTAAGAAACCGTGTCACCTGGTAAAACATGCAAATGGGGGCAATTTTGATTGTATTTTGAAGACGGCACTCATGATTATTTTAAATACGAAGACTTAGATGGAACTGACACGATATGGAGTTGACAATTGTTTTGTTACTGTTTATTTGCATTGAATTGTGATGTCTCTTTGAGTTTCCTACCTATTTGCACTTCCAAGTTTAAGAAACTTTTGAGAAACTTTTAGTACTCAAATGGCCATAAATAATTTTGTACTCAAATGGCCATAAATACTTTTAGTACTCAAATGGCCATAAATAATTTTGTACTCAAATGGCCATAAATACTTTTAGTACTCAAATGGCCATAAAGCATTACTTTGGAGCTTAGTTTCTTATAAAAAAATGCGTGTATATGATTTATTAGTGCTTCTCCGTAGCTCTATCTATAGTCCTATGGTAGTTTCTACAGAACCCCATCTAAATATTTTACAGAAATTTCTATAATATTTGACCATGCTTTGTATAGGAACTTATTCAGTGGTTTTTTGGTAACTGGTATTAGGCGTTTGAAATAGTGTTGATATTTTTGCTTCAGGAATGATGAGCGCGGCAGCTTCACTTGGCCTAGTTCTACTTTGGGATGTCGACGGTGGTCTGACACAAATCGATAAATACCTGTATTCACCAGAGGATCAAATAAAGGTATCGATGTGCTATCTCATTATTTCAGCTTCTTAATTTACTATTATTGGAGTGTGTGCTTGGAATTGGCTCACGCAGACAGTTGAGACGTTAATTCCGTCTTGTTTCTTCTGGTTCAAACCGGCTCACTCTAGCTCGAACTTGTTGTTTTGGTTTGAACTGGTTCATTTTATTCCACATTATGGGGGCATACGGCACAGTAGTCATCATGATTATCATAACCAGTTAATCACTGAAGTTTGTTTTCATCCTTCTCATCACAGGCTGGTGCTCTGTTGGCTTGTGGCATAGTAAATTCTGGTGTTAGAAACGAATGCGACCCTGCGCTAGCTTTATTGTCAGATTATGTCTTGAATAATAACAACATTATACGTCTTGGAGCCATTACTGGGTGAGTTTCTAACCAGTTCAGTGCCTGAGCGCACGAGTAAATGTTTCCTACCTTTACCACACTGCTCTTTCACAGACTAGTCTGCTTCTCAGTAACAATATATTGAATGCCAAATTTGACTCTTGAATCTATTGGAGTTTTGTTTTATTTTTCTAGTCTTGGATTGGCTTATGCTGGATCGAACAGAGAGGATGTCCTTAGCTTCATTCTTCCCGTGCTGTCCGACTCTAAATCGAATATGGAGGTTAGTATTGGTGAAATGATAATCTTGTCTGTTATCCCTGCAGTCGGAAACTATTGAACATTTGCAATCAACGAAAAGTATCATAGCCAATGAAAGGTTTAGTCTTTGCTTTTGCAATTCTTGGCTTTTGCAATTCTTGTTTTTTGCAATTCTATGTTACCAACTTGTTCTAGGTTGTTGGCGTAGCCTCGTTAGCGTGTGGCTTGATCTCGATCGCAAGTTGCAATGGAGAAGTGACATCTGTTATTCTTCAAACCATGATGGAAAGGTCGTCCTCAGAATTAAAGGATAACAATGCACGCTTCCTAGCTCTCGGACTTGGACTCGCATTTTTAGGTAAATTTACTTTTACATATAATTCTGCCTTGAAATAGCTGCCTGTTTGTACTTCGCCATTACCATCCATTGGGACTTATCAACGCTTTTGTATTGGAATGAACTGTATTGTATTGACTACTGTAGAAGCCCACATGAAAGGACCAAACCGTTAATATCCTTCAGGTTGACGCTTCTGCTCGTTGTTTTTGAACAGCAGGTTGGATGTAAAAATCTTATAACCCAACGTGAGGTTTTTGTAGCCCACTGTAAGGTTTTATGACCATTACACACAGATTATAGTACCTATGGGCTTTTGTTAGAGGACGCTGTAATATTGGTTTTTTAGAATTATTGTTATTGCCTCGATGTACACGGCGTGTGTTGTTGATATTGCATTCTGTTTCGCATTCTTTAACAGGCAAACAAGAAGCTGTAGATGCCACATTAGAGACATTGAAAGTTTTAGAAGAGCCATTTGGTAGATGGGCGTCTGTTTTAGTGGATATATGTGCATATGCCGGTAAGTGGTGGCAGACAGCTGCATATTTACATTGATGTTCAGCTTACGCCTGTTCATATGAGGCGAGCTGGCCTGCTGCTTTAACTTTCTGGAAGATATTGGCAGTATCAATCAATTCTCATTCAAATTCAGAATAGAAGCTTTGGTTTTTACTGTTTTGTTAGTCAACTTTGGTGACGAAGTGGTTGGCACTTGTGCTTGTCACTCGTGGAGTCGCGGATCGATCCCACCGAGCAAGATCGATCCTACCCAATGAGAAATTAAATGAGGGCTGGGTACTCCGAGGATCTAAAAGAGAAAGTAGATCCCCGGCGTACTGGGACTTTTCGTCTTTTCGTCGAGAATTGTTTTTCGGCAGAAAGGCCGAAAAACCATTTATCCGATCGTACTCAACTACTAACTCTATTGGTACACCGGGGTGACGAGGGCCAACAGCGCCGATCTGTTCATATATATCCAGCGACATCTCTTGGAGACTCGCCACCGATAGATATAGTCGCTTCAAATTACTGTCTGGAATTATGTGCAAGGGCTTTATGATTGTGGGCATGAGCTGAAACGCATGCGTATTCATGTCATTAGTTATTTTTTTCCAAGTGGGCGGATGACTTGGTGTGGAGTGGAGTGGAGAGTGGGTGGGTCCAACGTGAGGCGCAACGTCTAGAAAACCATAATTGTATTTTGTACTACACTAATGCTTTTTAACACCATGTTTCTCCTCCTTACAACACCTTGTTATTTTTCCAAGGTACGGGCAACGTGTTAAAAGTTCAGAATCTCCTCCACACGTGCAGCGAACACTTTGAAGCGGACAAGGACAAAGAGGACAAGGGCAAGGACACAAAGGACAAAGATGACAAGAAAGACAAGAAAGACGAAGGCAAAGAGCCCGATGGCAGTCATCAGGGAGTTGCTGTTCTTGGTATTGCAGCACTGGCTATGGGCGAGGATATTGGCATGGAAATGTCACTGAGAAGCTTCAATCACTTGGTAAGTCATTTTAACTACAGTGGAATCCCGCTATAACGAACCCCGCTTATAACGAACTTCCCGCTATTACGAACTAAAACTCCGGTCCCTTGGATTCTGGGAAGTAAATCCTACTGTAAATACTCCCGATATAACGAACCCTGGATATAACGAACTTTCGTTATTACGAACCAAACTTCCGGTCCCCTGACCACAAATTCCCTCGGTATAACGAATTTTTGAGAAAACGTATCGCGAAAGGTGACGTTTTTCAAGCTCTGGATGTGCTTCAACACCAAGAAGGTAGAAGAGGGGCAGGTGCAGTTTATGACATGTTCTAGACAACTGGAAGTTAGTTTATAATATTTAGAGTTGTTTGATAAACATAGCTGGAAGGTAGCTGCAATAAATGCAGCTAGTATACCGACCGGTATTATCCATTTTTCGTGCAAAAAGCTGCAGGTCTGAAATAAATAAAGCTCGTGTTAAGAAGAACGGGGCTACTGGAAGAAAGTATAACTGAAACTAAGTTCAAATATTATATCTTACCCCTACTGAAAAGTGTTTAGAATTATTGTGAGAATCAGAAAGAGACCATAACTGCTCATCGCTCAATTGCAAACATGCTCTTGGATTGCTTTGTTTGATGCGGTGTGTTTAAATATACTTGTTAATAACTACGCTGTAACATATTCAGCTCTGGTGGCTCAGTGGTTAGCACTTGTGCTTGCCACGCATGAGATAGCGGTTCGAATCTCATGCAAGTCACTAGGAATAGCTGAGCAACATAAATGAGGGCCGGTACCCCGGGGATCTACAAGAGAAAGTAGATCCCCGGGGTACCGGATTTTTCGGCTGCCCGGTTCGGAATGATTCCCCGGCAGAAACGCCGAGAAAACCATCCTCCCCGGTTAGTATACTCAATCTAGTACCACCGGGGGACAATTGCCATTGCACAGTTGCCACTTTAACCCTAAACCACTAATTTGCCAAGTGCATTGCACACATTCGAAACTGAATACCCTGTTGTGTGGCTTTTCGGCTCTGGCATTTGCCCCACTGATATATAATCGTAAAATTACTTATGCTCTTACATGAGCATGAGCGTATCAATTGTGGGGAAACGGACACGACTTACTTGTCATGCGCCTACGTTTGGGGCTCGAACCGTAATGCTGTGCTTGAACTTGCCCTGCATTACGTCATCGTTTGGTTCGCTTCGGCTTAACAACAGCAACAACAGATATTTTTCGCCCAACATGGCGTCGAAATTTGACTTGGAAAAATTTGTTCAAGAGCAGTTCAAGTTAATACAGTTCGAAAGAACAGTGGAAGTCGAAGAATGCACTGCTTCTAAACGAATAAAAAATGTAAAGGAGCTGGAGAAGAGAGGAATATGCATTTCGAAACTCTTTCTTGGAGCCCAATGCACTGGCCTTTATGGAAAGCACCTTGTTACACGCTTTTTTTATAAGGAACCGTTTATAAGGAACCTACATGTAGAAGGTAAAAAAACTTAAGGAACTTTTCGGAACTGTTTCAAATACAGCGCTGGAAAAACTGATGTTTTAGAGCGATTTTGTGGGATGGACGTTCGATAATAAGTGGAATCCCGCTATAACGAACCTCGCTTATAACGAACTTCCCGATATTACGAACTAAAACTTCGGTCCCTTGGATTCTGGGAAGTAAATGCTACTGTAAATACTCCCTGTATAATGAACTCTGGATATGACGAACTTTCATTATTACGAACCAAACTTCCGATCCCCTGACCACAAATACCCTCGATATAACGAATTTTTGAGAAAACCTATGGGTGATGGGTGACGTTTTTCGAGTTCTGGATGTGCTTCAAACATCGAAACTTTTCTGTGCGGAAATAGGGAACGAAATGCGAAGAAGATCAATTCCCTTGCGAAATTATATGACGTAGTAATGAGAAACAAAAAGGAACAAAAACATATCACTGATTTTTTGTTCAACAGAACAGAAAGAAATAAAAGTAGATAAAATAGAAATAGTAATGAAAAATGCCTTCTGTGTATTGAGCCGATATATTGAATTTCAACTGCACTTGTATTGATACTTACATGACGCGATTGGTTAACAGACTATGGTTTATATGCCTGCCATAGTCCATATTTATATGGACTATGGCAACATCTGCTTTCTCTTCACTTTTTGTGTCATTGCTTTTCAGCTTCAGTACGGTGAACCTGTGATACGAAGAGCAGTCCCACTGGCCCTCGGCCTATTGTCAGCCTCGAATCCACGCCTGAGTATCATTGACACCCTCAGCAAGTTATCACATGACCACGACCTCGAAGTAGCATACAACTCTATATTTGCGATGGGAATAGTAGGAGCTGGTGAGTTCGATTGTTTGCTTCTGTCTCATTGCATGTGTACTTAATGTAGACCACTCTGTTTTTCACTGATGCACATACTGTTATCATTACTGAACTCAGTATAATGTTTTATTGAGATCAGTGGCCTCTGTGTTCAATGTACCAGTTATACGGAAGTGATGTGTGTGTTGTGTTCGATGCCAATAATTTCCAGATTACGTGATCCTGTTCTTAATAAATCTGCGATTTCAGAAGTCGATGAAATTTGTTGTTTGCCCCCCCCCCTCCTCTGATAATTTCTACCATACTACTGTCACGGCATTCATGTAACCTCTTTTATTTCTGCTGTGCTAAATGGTAGAGCCTATTGCGTTAAGACCTTTTGGAATTTTCTCTTGTTTAATTCGAACTGTGCTTATGTCTTACGTGTTTCAGGCTCGAACAATGCGCGTCTTGCCGGCATGCTCCGTCAGCTCGCCCTCTACTACCACAAGGATGCTAATAGCCTGTTCATGGTTCGCATTGCACAGGTAAATCACATTCATCTTTTCGGAAGTAGCAAATTTTATTATATAGTCTACGGTAAAGAATTAATCTTATTATTGTGTATTATCTGTTTGATGAAAATTAAAGGGTAAGAGACGATGCTCCGTTTCATTGGGTAAACCGAATGTAAATTGTATTTCAACCAATTTAATGGAGCAAATGTTTAGTGGCGCGTAAAACAAGGCCGAAAGTTACATTGAGGTTCTATTGGAACAATATTGATATCGCTAGTGTTATTATGGCTTTAACTTTCGATATTCTTTTTGTTTCAGGGACTGGTGCACTTAGGAAAAGGAACACTGACGGTCAGTCCTTACCAATACGACCGGACGTTTATGTCTCCGGTTGCTGTTGGCGGATTGCTAGCTACGCTGGTCTCTTTCTTAGATGTGAAGCAAAGTAAGTTACTGTATTCATTCATCAAACTTAATTGATCACAACAAACTTCTATTTATACCTACTGTATTCTCCATCAAGCGTTGTGAGCGTGTGTTTAAAGCATAACATCATCGTATATTGTCATTTATGATGGTATATTCTCAGACTTTATCAAAGTAATCTTTTTGATTGTAGCCATTCTTGGTAAATCACACTATTTGCTGTATTTCCTCGTGTCTGCAATGCAACCAAGAATGCTGGTTACCTTCAACGAAAAGTTGGAATCATTGCCAGTGTCTGTAAGGGTTGGACAGGTACGAGACATTATCACCATGCACCATATTGTTATCAAACAATGTCTTTTGTTTGATAACAATGGGGTATTGTTTATTCAATTATGTCAAGCCTGGAGTCAATGGACACCATCGAAAAGCATTTGCTGCTTTATCCACATAGTGCTTGGAAATATAGTACGCCACCCTATGAACATTGCTTCTCTGTTAATAGAAAGGCGAAATGAACACTTTCTGTGGTGGGGGTCGAATTGACTATAAGCTATAAGCTTTGCCAGGATTGACTATGTAAAGTGCCAGTTGATTATGTACTTAACTACGTCATTTAATCTCGTACGATGTGATGTGATGTGCTGTATCTTTGTTTTCTTAGGCCGTCGATGTAGTTGGCCAGGCTGGAAAACCAAAAACGATCACTGGATTTCAAACTCATACGACACCAGTGCTGTTAGCACACGGCGAGCGAGCCGAACTGGCCACCGAAGAATGTATCCTTTTTCACATTACATCTGCCTCCTGTCACCTGTAATTATTCCCATTTTAATGTAAGTGATCTAGCGAATTGGACGGGGGTATCGTCTCAGGAAATTTATTTGAATTCTCTTTTGGGGTTCGCTATTTTTTCTTTAATGCAAGCAGATATACCGTTATCTCCAATCATGGAAGGATTTGTGATTTTGAAGAAGAACCCGGAATATGATGAAGAAGATACGAAAGCCTGAAAAAATGTCAGCCATCTTTCATGCCATCAAGGCATTATGACTTGTTGCAATTTCATATTGTTTTTCTTGAAGAATTGCAGAAGAGAACAGTAACATTATTATTTGAAGCAGACCTTTGTATAGCGGTGCTAATTGCATTGTATCTCTCCTTACAGCGTCTATCAGTTTAAATATATTTGGAAATAATTACGTGTTAAAGTCATCCAAACAATTTTTTGTTTTACCTACTGCTCTCTGACGAATACCAATTCTGTCTCATGTTATACTCGTTTTATTATTTTCACCTTTTCCTGAAAGAGGAGAACTGATTGTCAAGACCACTCACTGATGGCAACAAATAGAGAGCAGTATTTAGATTTTTTGGGACATATGAGTAGGAAAGAAAGTTCAGAGTTTTTGGGTCATGTAATGAGCAAAGAAGGTTTAGGGAACCTAACACTTACTGGTCGCATTGAAGAACCGCAAGTGCTGATAACTTGCATGAAAGCATACATGCACATGCATGCATGCATTAACTGCATGAAAAAGTGCTGATATAGCAACTTAGGTTTCCATGGATGCAAAATGGACGAGGAAAGTTGGAACAAATGTTTTTATTTGTGCAATAAAAAGATTTTATAGTTAAGTTATCATTATTTTATTTATGGGATCATCACCTAGCAAAACTAATATTGCTAAGGAACAGTCATCTTGCAGTAAAATCAGTCTAACTGCCGCGAAAAATCACCAGAAAGAAGAAAAATCGTTAGGCCCAAATGGCGAGGATGAAGAATCAAAGCCAACCACCATCTGTAATGGTCACACCGGGAAGAATGCTCAAGATGACAACATAACAACTGACAATGTAGCTCAGTCTGAGAACCAAAAGACAACGCAGAGTCACTCTGTCACTGAAGAAGTACCAGGGAAAACTAGTGAAGACACTTCTAAAGATTCTCCAAATGATAATAAACAAATTGAAGAAGATTTGTCAAAATCCAAGAAGCAGTCAGTCGTTTATCCCAACGAAAATCCAGGCGAAACGGACCCAACGCTTGCAATTTTTGTGGAGAAAGGAGAAAAACTTATCGCCGAGGTCAATGAAATGTCCCTGAGCATAGAAGATTTGCCGCAAAGTTATAAAACAGTAAAGTCTCTCCGCGAACTTTATCACAAAGCCAGATATGATTATGGAGAGGATTTTTGCAGAACATTGCTGGACTCTTTGCTTGAGCTCAATCTTGTTCAATGCATCAGAGATGGATTCAGGAGGGTCCAGGAGAAATATCCGCACATTTTTAGTGAGCCTTCGGATAATGTAAGCAGTATCATTACAAGATTGTGTTTTAAACAATCAACAAGAAAGAATACAACAAACCAAGGCTGTACACTGCAAGTTATGCTAATGTAGCAGTTTATTCTTATTTTAGAATTTCAAGCCATACCCATTGAAGCTGATACTGTCCGATTACGACCCACCAGAGGCATCAGCTGCCTGTGTTTGGTTGAAACTAAACAGTACCACTCTTGGCATCACAGATCTTCATGAACGCTCACGTGTATTAGCTGGTGACCAAGGTCTCTTGGCATACCTGCTTACGGAGTCACTCCCAGCTCTCAGCGAAGGCAACCCTTCTCCGGCAGTTAGTAATGTTCACTCAATCCCTTTTAGATTTTGCAGTATGTTCTTAATAACCAAAGCCACTGATTGACCCAATGAAATGGTTAGAATTGAAGTAAATGTTTGAGTCAGGGGCTCAACCTTACGAGAACAATACTGGATACTGTTCTTGTGGAGAGTGTAAAGACAGTTCAAGTGAAAGAGTGTTTGAGTTATCAAGGGTGGAGTTATCTTGATTCTAATGACCTGCGTTCTGCTTCATATATGATTTCATACCTGACACTTCACAGCTAAGACCTCGGTGTTGTTTATTTTTACAGACATTGCGAGGAAGATTGCTAGAGAACAGCATGGGCTCCATTTACAATTGCAGCGTGTCTCCATCAAACTTCAGACATTTTGATAAAGTTCAAGCCATTGATAGGCTTTCATCTCTTCGAAACACCCCAAATGAGAAAATCAACATGTACTACTTGTTCATTTTGGGATATCTGATTGATGAGAAGAATAATGATCTTATTGTTTCAAGCAATGGTAAGTATCTTATTTATTTACATTTACTTTAGTGCTTCATTCAGGGCTTGCACTTCAAGCATCAATAAGACTCCTGTAGTTCTGGAATGCTTGCAAATACACAAACAATGATTTGATTGGTGAGAGCTATGCAACATGTAGTTCTGTCATATCAGTTGATGTTCACATCACTAGGTAATTTCGTTTTTAGATACCATTGACAAGATAATAAAATTCTTGAAAAGTGCAATCAAAATGAAAATGAGAAGATACAAGGGAATGAGCTCAACAGAATTGGCCAGGGCTCTGAAGCACATTGCAGTGAATGATCAAAACAAGAAACTGGTAAGTCTGATAAGCATACAAAGGGTGTATGCTTTTGCTAGGTGTTAAGGCAGATCAACTGTGGGGCGATCAGCCAGTCATTACCCAATCAATATCTTAATTGAAGATCTGCTGTATATCTATTATTGTAAAGAATATTGTAAAAGTTCTATTAGCCGCTCTTTCAAAACAATATTTTGAGTTAACTCTCTCCCTGTTTATGAAATTGCAAATAATGATAAAATTGTGATTGATTAAACTATAAAAGTTATTTTGCATTATTAGTTACCGAAGTTTGTTAAAGAATCTTCTTAAGCTCCCCTGTCAGCCTCTTTTCCCCAATAAGCTCCCCTCTGAACATAGAAAATTGAGTAAGCCCCATAGGATTTCATAGAGTTTTTAGTTTTTTACAGTATATATTGAACTTTGCTTTATCATCAACATCTGTAACTTCATTTAAGATATCTATATGATAACACAATTTCCCAATACCATCATTGGTTTCTATTTAAGATTGGAAGCAGAGGTGGCTTGGAAACACTGTTAAAAATGCTGACTGTAGCCAAGACAGACGATGAAAGGATCTATTCATGCAAAGCAATGTGGATGTTATTGTTCGATGAAGACAACAAGAATATGTTCAAAGAGATGGATGGTATAAACCAAATCAAAGCTTTCTCTGTGAGAGTCCAAAGCCTTTATTACTTGTTACTTGTTACTTGAATTAGTTCATGCACAGCTTTTTTACCTGTACAATTCTGTGTACATCTGTTTATTAGTATACCCTTTATATATGTGTGCAGTAGCTATCCCCGCCTGTCAGCATCAGACTTTTGTAGACATGGTGTACTAGCCCACTAGGCTGTATTGTGGCGTAACATATACTTTTAATCTTTTTAAGCAATGTGAGAACAGACAGCTGCGAAAGGTTGTTGCAGGTATGCTTTGGGAGTTGCAGACGAAAGAGGAGCTGGCTGAAAGGACCATGAGTACGACAGGTAAGTAAGTCAAACCCCCTTCCTCCATACCAAGTTCAATGTATGGCAACATGCAATTTGGACATTCCCCAGGATGTCATGTATCCTCTCTTTTTTCACATGATAATCTCTCTTTTTCACAAAACATATCCCCTCTTTTTTCGTAACAGATCTGCGCCAGGACGAGAGCGATGACTGCCGACACTTGATGATCAGCTACCAGTGGGATGAACAACGTACGATGCTGAAGGTCAGAGATGCATTGAAGAACGAAGGATACAAAGTGTGGATGGATGTGGATAAGATTGGTGGATCAACACTGGAAGCCATGGCCGGTGGAGTGGAGAATGCGGCCGCCGTTCTGGTCGGCGTGTCTCGTAAATACAAACTCAGCAACAACTGCAGATCAGGTATGTATTGCAGTGTATTTGCAATTGTTTGTTGTATCATAACTCCTGGTAGTATGTGATTTTGTATTGATTTTGTTTGCTTGTCTGGGGGTAAAGACTTGTTGTAGAGCGGAAGGTCAAGTGAATGGTTCTGCATCTTTAGCTTAGTGCAAAGGTGGTAAGTTACTGAGATGTGGGAAAATTCATAATTCAAGTTAGATAAAGAAGTAAGTCGAAAGAGAGGCTACTTCTAATACACGTATTTTTGTTATAAGCAAGTGCTTTATAAGCAAGGCAGTACTCGGCAAGGCAAAAAGTTAAGCAATTTTGAGTACTCAAATTTGCCT
The DNA here is from genome assembly GCA_013076295.1 of Sanderia malayensis. NCBI lineage: Eukaryota > Metazoa > Cnidaria > Scyphozoa > Semaeostomeae > Pelagiidae > Sanderia > Sanderia malayensis. The sequence continues at coordinate 3,464,546 of RQOL01000855.1, forward strand.
TCCAGCTAAGCAAGTTTTAGTACTGAGCCCGAGTTGAAATTGCTTATAAAAAAATGCGTGTAGCTCAAACGCATTGTTTTCAGTGTGGTTGCGTCACATCATGCATTGTTCTCTACTTTGTTTGCTTGCATTGCAGAGGCAGAGTACGCTTTCCAATTGAAAAAGGACATCATCCCCATCATGTTGGAGCCTCAATATCAACCTGATGGATGGCTGGGCATGGTTGTTGGTGCTAAGTTCTGGATTGATTTTACTCAGAGGACCAAGGCGAAAGTCGACGAGAGTATCAGCAAGCTTGTCAAGGAAATTGGTGACAGGGGAAAGCCCTCAGGACAAGACATCGCCAAAGCAATCGATGCGATCGACATGGCTGGTAAATGTTCTCTCTCATCTTCATTGTACTTGTTTTGTCACGTGTCCCATCCCAATCAAGGTCAAGGTGTTTTTGGAAGAACTTTGCTCCTGCTCTTTCTTAAAAACGTTTGCTTTGGCTCTTTCCCTCTTTCTGTTTGAAGGACCTTTTTTGTCCTTTAAATAGAGTTAAGACGTTTTGACGTCTATCTCTCTATGGGCGGTAACAATGTTACTTAAGTTATTTTCTGATAAGATTTCACCTAGCCCACTGTCTCTGAACAACGTGTTTTGTCTTTCCCTACTGCAACAAAGTAGCCAGCTTTGCAGCAACCCTAAGTTCTTTTCCAATCTGTTGCAGTAATTGAGAAGAAGTGTAATAAAGATGAAGTCATGAAATGGACAGCCAGACAAGTGAAGAAATGGATGAGTAGCCAAGGTCTTCGCGAATCGTAAGCATGCGCATTTGCACATTTTATTAATTACTATAACACTGATAATAATACTCATGTTAATATCGTAATCATCGTAATACTCATTCGCGTGTGTGTTGTTATGAATATTTTTACAGTAGTCCTACTAAGCAATAGAGCTCCTCCGCAGATTCTTTGATAACCTCTGCCTTTTTTTCAGATCAATAAAGAAGACAATACTCGATAATTTGACTGGAAAAAGGCTGATTTTGCTTCGAGAGCTTCACGATACCGTAAGTACACTGAAGCATCTGACAATTGGTTCGGTTGAAGGGACCCCCGAATATGTCAAGCCTTTCCAGTGAATATTAATGCTCTTTGGCGCAATGCACGGGCGTATCAGTATAATCATTGATTGATTCGTTTGTTTTGTGTTTTAGTCTCCGGATTTCTATTTCAACTCGCTGCGCGCAGACTTTGGATTTGCTGACGTCATGTCACTGTTGGATTTTACTGATGCTTTGAAGAATCACCTTCTTACTAATCATTGATTTCATCGATTGATTGATTAGCATCGAGCGTGTAGCGGATGATTTCGATGACCTTGGGTATGCGTTCACGATTCCAGGTATCATTCGTTTGCTGGTTGTGTCAAATGCTTCATGATGTTGTACCACTGTGTGAGTGGCTTCCATTCTGGTTTGAAGTCATTGCATATTCAATTCCAATTGAATAGCTACCCGAAGCCATATCATCTGCTTGCTCTACTCGAACCTATGCTAGCTGCTTGAACCCATATCACGTGTACACATCATTCAGTGAAGTGATATTTACAATAATGAAGTATGATTCCAGCATGCAGCTACCATACGCTACGCTTTGGCATGCGCCTATGCCTTCTTATGGAGCCTTCTAATTAATAGGCTTCGAACTTACATGTTTGAATCCATGCCAGCTGTCAAAAACTGCACACATCCAACCCAGTGAATTGATATATGTTCATGGTAACATGAAGTATAAAAGTATCATTTACCGAAGATGCCTCAGATGTGAGGCGAAGGCTTTAATTATGCAACAAATATTAATTATGTAAGTGCCGGTGTCAGCAATGGCTAAATAAATTATAAAATGAAATAAAATGTCCGGTATGACATAAGGGATCAAATAAGGTATTGAGCAGAAAGAAGAAATGAAGTAAAATTATAACTTATATTATACGTTTTGTAGATATGGTAAATAGCTTGTGTTGTATGTAGCGAATGCTTTGGGGGGCTTATTGCATTTATTTTCTTTCATTTTTATTTTGTGAAGACGTATTTTGTGCATTTCAAAAATACTTATTTATTTCCCCTCCCCCCCCCCCAAGAAAGGGGTCAGGAAGTACGTGTACTGCATTTCGTCATTTGCTTACAACGCATGCGTTTGCATTGATATCAGAGATTTATCACGAAGTTCCCGGATCTTTCTACACGCCTTGCTCTTGTCTTGCTGTGTGTTATACCATTGTCGATTTTTGCTTCGTAAAAAGGGGCCTATTTCCTTCAAACTGAAAGTATTCCATACTAATTCCGTGGTATATCGTCGCCGAGACCAAAATGGATGAAGAATATGATGTCATTGTGCTCGGTACTGGCCTGACGGAATGCATTCTTAGTGGCGTGCTTTCTGTTGAAGGGAATAAAGTATTGCACATGGACAAGAATTCCTATTATGGAGGAGAAAGTGCTTCCCTATGTCCATTGGAAGACCTTTACAAGCAATTTGGTAAGACCTGCCCGGAAGGAAAGTTTGGTCGAGGCCGAGACTGGAATGTGGATTTGATACCGAAGTTTATCATGGCACATGGAGAGCTGACAAAGTTCCTGATTTTCACTGATGTGACAAAGTATTTGGAATTCAAGCAGATCGACGGTAGCTACGTGTTCAAGAGGGGAGGCAATGTGTATAAGGTACCAGCGAGTGACAAAGAAGCACTTGCCAGTAGCTTGATGGGCATTTTGGAGAAGAGAAGGTTTAGGAATTTCCTCATCTGGGTAATGAATTTCAATGAAGAAGACCCGAAAACGTTCCAAGGCGTTGATCCTAACAAAACAACAATGGCTGAAGTCTACAAGAAATTCGGTCTTGATCAGAACACAGCTGATTTCACAGGACATGCCATTGCACTTTATTTGAATGACGACTATTTATATAAGCCCTGCCTTGAATCGCTCAAAAGGATCAAGCTTTATTACGATTCATTGAGCTCTTACGGAAAATCCCCCTACCTCTATCCGTTGTATGGCCTTGGAGAGTTGCCACAGGGTTTTGCAAGGTTAAGTGCCGTGTATGGCGGAACATACATGCTCAACAAGCCGATCGTTCAGATTGTCACAGACGAAGATGGCAAATTTGTCGGCGTCGAGTCGAAATCGGAAAGTGGCGAGAAAGAAATCGTGAAGGCGAAGATGGTGATTGGAGACCCTACCTACTTTGGGGATAGAGTAAAGGTAGTTTGCCAGGTGGTCAGGGCTATTTGCATATTGAATCATCCAATCCAAAAAGCAGGCAACTTGCCTTCTTGTCAGCTGATTATTCCACAAAACCAGGCCAACAGAAAATCAGGCATGTCTCTATCACTTGATATTTTCACTTATTTTTGATTTACCAGACTTACACTACTACAAAGAAATAATCAGGCTAGAAGATAACTACCTCTGTTTATTATTGAAAGACCATCTCTCCTTTTTTACAGATATTTACGTCTGTCTAGTATCGTCAGCACACAGTGTTGCAGGCAAGAACTTCTACATTGCCATGGTCAGTACAACTGTGGAGACATCGAACCCAGAAGCAGAGCTTGAACCCGGTCTTCAGCTCCTTGGTCAAATTGAAGAGAAATTTGTATCTGTTAAAGACATATATCATCCAGTGGACAATGGCGAGAAGAGCAGGGTGAGTTATTTTGTTTTCTTGTTTAGTGTGGTTTTTTAATCTTTTAAAATGTTGCTTGCACAGTTGAGTCTGAATCACTGTAAATTTGACACCTATGGGCTAGAATTTCTCTCTGTTGTGCATAGGTGTATGCTGTGTGAAGTTGATCACAATAGTTTCAATACTCTTTGGATTGGAGAGATTCTAATACAGTAAATCCTCGAATTGGCCCCCTGAAATAAACGCCCATGTGAACATGTAAAAAATAAATAAGCCCCCAGGGGGCTCATTCGAGGATTTACGGTATGCCCCCATGAGGGCCTACGCAAAATGGGCTAGTGTTCAAAATAATGCAAACGGGGTTTATTTGCAAAAGTGATTGCTCAAATGGGGGCTTATTGGACAGGAAGAAGGTGGTGGGCTTATTCAAGGGTTTGCAGTACCTATGGTTTCTATAAATGCCAGAATTGCTGAGCACTCATCATTATTGCTATCAAAAGTCATTTTAATTTTGCACATTAGATTTTCATTTCCAAATCCTATGATGCAACAACACACTTTGAAACAACAGTTGAAGACATCAAGGATATCTACAAGAGAGCCATGGGTAAGGAAGTTGATTTGTCGAAAATTGAAAGTTCAAAGAATGATGGACAGTAATATGCCTGATTCACTACTACAGAAATATGAATACATTTAATTGAATTACTCAGAATTTATATTGGTTTAATAGGGTAATATGTCTCAAGCCTAAATTAGCCTTCCAAGTTTCTTATACTCTAAATATAGATAACATTCTAGCTTGCTAATAATGGGTCAATGGTTTTTTCATTTCGGATAGATAGTATTTCTGTCAAGTTGTTTTTCATTAGCTCTTTTACTGTTTAGGCATAGACAAATGAAATAGACTGTGATAACCATTTAAGGAAATATCTCCCTCACTTTTCTTCTTTGTGATTTAGCCTTAACTCTGTTTATTTTTATTTTTCTATTATAACTTATACTAAGGAAGTAAATAAGGCTTCGTATCTTATGTTTCTGTTTTGTGTCATTACCTCACAATTGACATGCTATGGTAGCACGTTGTTAAACCAAGCAATTGATTATCGATCAATGATTTGAAATTAAAAATCTGTCTCATTTAATAACCATTCTTTGCTCGTTCTCTCGCATGTACCGACGAGCCAAGAGTTATTGTAGCGTGTGCTACTGTAGGATGTGCTACTGTACCAACGAGCATATTTGGTTTGTCGTGCCCTATTTGTTTTGGCAAAGCATTCTACATCTATTAGCATAGCTGTGCCTTAAACTTGGGTACATTGCTGGTTATTCACTGTTGCTACGCTTTAGTTGTTATACGCGGAGAGAAAGCGACAGCTTTTTCTCCTACGGTACTGTTATGCGCCATCGGCCACAAGTAAATGTCGTCCTTGTTTGTACGATGACAGTGGCTAAAAGAGTGTTCTTGCCAATAGAACCCGGGTGCAAAATAGCTATGTGTGTTGGTTTTGTGAGGCGGCAAGAAAATGTATTGGTTAGTAGAGTAAGGTTACATGGATGCCTATTTTATTTGATGCTGTTTGCTTGTATTCGTACTTCGTATCGCCTTCTTTTTCTGGATACGTTTTAATTCAATCCTGAGCCTCATGTCTGGATTATCTTTTTTTCTTACATTTCTAATTTAGCTTATTGTTCAAGTTTAATTCATTCATCAGATGATACCCATTTAAAGTTGTAACACTTATGACGTTGCATCTAGTTCGAATCCCAACTTCGACAAACTGTTAATTCGTTCGAATTCTACATTCCATTGACTGTTGGTGTGTCGCTAAAAACAATTACAAGCTATCGTTGCTCTTGTTTTAACTTGTATTATGTTTTGCTGTTTATTCTATGTGTGGATATAGGTTGAAGATTTTCTCCAGTCATGTTTAAGACGAGTAATTCAATTGAAACGCTCATCCTGTCGTCGAGTGAACAAAAAGACCCGGGTAGGCATGAGAAGAGCAAATGCTTTCTTCCAGAGATTGTGTGGCTGCCTGAAGACAAGCAGTCAGAGAAGTTCACATTTCCTCAGCTCTCTCCAGCGCTCCTGTCGCAAGAAACTCCCTTCAGCTTGGACTCAAAGGTGCCACTTATTCCCGCACTCGATGACATAATGGTCTTGTGCACAACGAAACTAGGAACGAAGGTGAGTTTACGATGTTAAAGTTGTATCCTGTGTTGTTTTTCTCACCTACTTTAGCATTGTTTTCATCTATTTTCTTGGTAAAGAATGTTACTTGTATGATATTTTCGTGAGATGATGCATAAAAGTATTCTCGTCCAATGATGAATCGTTTGTGCTTTTCATTTTGTATTATATTTTTTTAGAGATTTCGGAGCCCTCAAGATGCAGACTTTGACCGAACGCCCAACTCGCCAAATCTCAATTACAATTTTCTACACGACCCACATCTGAAGAAATATCTTTCCAGACCACCTGTGAGGAAAAGCCTCGTAAACCAAGGTATCACACATTTCTATATTGTTGTTATCTCATTTCTACCAATTAGAGATTTCTGAACACGTTGAAACCATTTCTTGACGTATGGCACAAATCTTTTACAGCTAGTTACACAGTCTATTTTACTATTTCACCATTGACGTATGAGATTTAAACTGAAATATTTGAAGCTGATCGAAGTTTCACTGTCATTGAGGCCTGGTAACTTTGTTTCCAGGTCTGATAACGGAGGATGGCTTTGTGAAATGCTCCACAAAGGAGTTCAACGAATTCAGACAGTGGATAAGGCGGTTGAAATTGAATAGCATGGAGGCTGCAACTCGAAGAAATGCAAAAGGGGAGAATGCAGACAACAAAAATTCGAAATGCAGGCAAACGGAGCACAGCATTCAACTGCTGGAAACGATGCATCGTAAGCAGGTCTTGGCAAAACAGAACTGCAGAGAGAAAAAGAAGAAAGACTGTGAAGAGAGGAAAAAGTATGCTTATAAATATCATTACTATTGCTTTCAGCATTGGTTAATTTAATTGTTGTCATCTTCATAGTCGTCGTCTAATTCGGCATTATTATCTTGTTACCTCCTTTTTTTTCCTCTCAATCACCATTTGGACTTTTTCTTTTTTCATAACTTTTTCCTCGTTAATGCATGACGCTTTTATTCATCATCATTAACAATTTTTTCCTCGTTTTCTTTTCTTCTTAATCACCATGTTTTTCATCATTGTCATCTTCATCGTCTTTATGTTTTTCTTCGCAAATTTTGTCAATGCTCTACAAAAGAGAGCTATTTCTGCCCCTTCTATACTGTGGGTGTTTGCATTTTGTTTTGTGAAGATTGATGAAGAACATAGAGCAGGACATTAGAAGCAAAGAGCAGAAGAAGGCAGAGAGGATCAAGTCTCGAGTTGTGACGTTTAAGCAAAAGGAGAATGAAATGGGGCAGCGAAGAGCTTCGAATATTCGCAAAGAGAAGCAGGTAGTGGTTCAAGCAAGTTATTTTTTTACATTATCACTAACTGCCTTTATGTGTACAATCTGCTGTGATTTAATGTGCTTTATTGTATTTCTAGTTGAAGTCGATGAGGATGGAGCAACTTTCTGAGAAGGACGAACAGTATATGAAGAGAAAACAAGAACTCTCGGAAATGAGAAAATCCAGGCGCAAGAAGAAAGAGGCTGAGGTGATGTTTAATTTCATGTGTCTTCTTGCATATTGTAGCAAAAGGTGTTGAAATACTTTGGTAGTCAACTGTTATGTCAATCTATATTACTTATTTGGGACAGTGCAAGTGTTGATGAACTTCGCGATGGATGTTTTGTGTGCTAATATTGTTGTGTATATTTTAATTTTTTAGGCCATCGAGAAATGGAGGCGTCGTCAATCCTACTGTTTGAAGATTATGCAGGAAAAAAAACTACAACTTGCAAGAGAAACACAGGAGAGGAAGAACAGGATCAAAAATCGCAATGATGTATTAGAAAGGGGAAGGCGAAAGATGGAACGTAAGTACTTTTGATAATATAGTATGGATTGTAATCTTACTACAGTAAAGTTCCCCTTTTAAGAAACCAATTTCACGAAAATAGCTTTATTGGTTTCTTATGTGAAAATATACTTCAAAACAGGGTATATGTACCATGATAGAAGAAACAAGAATAACTTTTACACTTGCTGTTAGCATAGTTGAAGACATATTTGAAAATATATAGATTAGATAAGCCACACTTCTGCGTTTGAACTACATAAACCATCTTATAATATTACTTTATACCTTTTTAAAATAAACTCAATATGAATCAGCCTGCAGATTTCAGCCTGCAGATGTTTTATTTAGCAAAATCAGCCCTGAGTTTCTTATGACACGGTTTCTTAAAGGCAGGACTTTACTGTATTCATATTCAAGCCAATTGGATGACCAGCGGTCTTAAATTGACTAATGGGTTGACTTAGACCTTAGTGGAACATATTTTGGACCTCCGAAATCTTTCGTCGCAGAGTAGACTGTTTCAAACATCTAATTGAGTTGACTGGAATACTGGTTATCTCGAAAATATCACCGTTTTGATTAAATCGTTTTTTCCATCATGAGAAAATCTCGAACCCTCGCTATATTGACCAAGTTTGCACTTTTCTTTTGTGTTGACACAGTGATAGTCAACTGTATCATCGTAGCTGTTAAAATCAAGTATAATTTTGTCATTCGTTTTTTAGAGGCCCTCGAGAGGTCGACACAGTTGAGCCGAGAATTGGCATCAAAGAACTTGCAATATGCAAACAGTCTGATGCAAAGGACCGAGGCTAGGAAGGAAGCCGAGATCAAGAGATGGCATGACAAGCATTGCAAAACATCACCCAACACCCAACGGAACCTCGCGAACTTTACCAAGTCAGAGTCAGATTCAGATATGCCAAATGATGATTCCAATGCACGAGGAGCTACGAATGATTTTAAAGACAGCTCTACAGCTTACCAAGTAATACCTGCTTATTAATTCGCGTATGATTCTCGCAAGGCATTGACGCCCTGGGAATCCATCACGTTCTAAGTTAAGCAATGCAGCTTTGTAGATACCCCGGGGTGCAATGATATAGGTTCAAGCTTTCACTCGTGTTCAAGTTGACATTGCAATTTGAGATGACGTGTTTATTATTTGATAATTGAGCAAATATTCATGCTAACCTCTTGATTAGGTTATTCTGTACCGTTGACGATAAAATCTATGTATTGCTTGGTTCCCGTGGCCGACTTTGTCAGCAAAACGTTCATTTTTGTGCAGAAAAAGTTGGATCGAATTCATGAAGAAGACGTCGCCATTCCGCACATTGAAGTCATTGAGTGCACAGGAAGCAATCATTCTGCAATGTCTTTTGAGGAAGATGGACCGCAGTACACGGTACCGACTGTCGCTGTCATTGAAAGTAATCAGACAACAGCTGCGTCTTCGGATGCTGCCATGATGAAGGAGAGCAAACAGAAGTTGAACGCCAATGATGACAAGAACGGACTGGGAGAAGTCTCAAGCGTGTCGGACATGAATCACAGTGCATCATCTCGCAAAATGGCCATGGATATTGCGAAGCTTGCATTGATGCAAGCTGTTGAACAGTTGGGTTGTGACATGGGACGCGTAAGAAGTGGCAAGATCGTGACCGCTGCTGGTATGGACAGGCAGCGTTCGCGTGGGAATGTCCCTTTGGCTTCTGCTGGCAGTGGGGGTAGTCGTGAAAGGAGATCTCGGCTGACCATGACAAATTCGTCATCAAGACTTCGCAAGAAATCCAATACCACTGCAAGCAATACTCCTGTTGCTTCTACTTCTGCATCAGAATCGAAGACAAAGGAAAAAGCGAAGACGAGCCGAAAAGCGGTCGAGTTTGTTGTGAATACATTTGAAGGTGCGGAAAATCAGGTAGCGGAGAACAGAGACTGCTTTGTTGACAAGGATGCTAGTGATGCTGGCAGCGATAGCAGTATGAAGAGTGCCAAGAAATCCTCGTTGATTCTTCCAAATGCAGACAGTGGCCTACAGGTGCGAGATGTAAAATATGTGACTAAAACGGCAGTCATTGGTGCCATGAAAGAACTTGGCAGTGACGATGAGACACTGGCAAAAGTGTCAGAGCTTGTGGAGTCGATAATCGAAAAGACATCTGAAAAGAAGGTGGTTGGAAATCAAAGGGAGGTTAGATTCCACGATGAAGCCGAGAACAAGAAAACGCCGCGAGGTCGTTCAAAATCGATCTCGGAACGTGTACCCACCCCGCACGCATCTTTGATTGGACTAGGTGCTTGCAATGATGATTTATCAAGTGCAGCTGATAGTAGTGATGTGTTGTCTACTGCAGAGAATGACGCAGGTGTGAATGCTGGTTTGGAGACATCGAACCCGAGTAGCGTGTGCAAGAAACTCGACATGCAGGAGAGTGAGGAGAGCGTAGAGTCTGCAACGTCTACGGAGAAATTGGAGAAAAACGTCGAAGGAGGCAGACGTGCTACGCCGTATTTTACGACAACAGAAAAGAAGAGCATACTGGCCGATATCACAGACCGCAAAGGCAATCAGCTGTTGGAGACGTTTACTGAAGAAGAAGAAGATGAAGAGGAGGAAGCAGTGGAAGAGGAGGAAGAAGTTGAAGAGGAGGAAGCAGTTGAAGAGGAGGACGTAGGTGAAGAAGAGGATGCAGGTGAAGAGGAGGAAGTAGGTGAAGAGGAAGATGCAGGTGAAGAGGAGGAAGAAGAACAAGAAGAAGATAAAGAAGACGACGAGGAAGAAGGAAGGCAAAAGGAAAATGATGAACAGGAAAAAGATGAAGATGATGATAAGGCATCTAACTCTGAAGGTCAGTCACTGGTGACGGTGGTTGCCGAAGATCACAGTTTAAATTCTGCATCCAGTCATGCAATTGCTGTGGTAGAGATAGAAGCACGCGAATCGATGCCAAGTACTAGCATTGAAGATTTGCCTGAAGAAGATAAAGTGAACACGACGAGTAAATTACAGACAGATGTATCTCACAATGAAAATGATGTTAAGGATAGTATAGAGGAGTCCGTAAGCTCCATGGGTGTCACAGAAGTCTTGGGTAATGATATATCTAATGTCAGTTCTTCTTTGATGAAATCTGATGGGAACTCCGCGCTTTCGGGATGTCAATTATCGGAGTACAAGTGCAATGGATCATCGTCAAGTAAACACGATCCCCGTGATTCGTTAAGGCGAGACTCGACAACACGACAGATGCGAGCAGCAGCCAGCAAAAGTAACAGCGTTGCTTCGGGCATCAAGTTGGTCAAGGATGAATCATTGACCAGCAGTCAGAAGACCTTGGAGTCGACCAGCAGCCATTTCCTTCCTAAGATTAAGCCTTCGAGGTCGAGGATGGTTTGCAACTTAGATCCGTCCATCTACTCGTGCACCAGCGAAGAACTGAGTGACAGCGATGGTCTGAATTCGCAAGAGATTCTTGACAGCAATGGTGAAAGGGAAGTAGTGGTGAAAATAGAGCAACGAAGTGAATTAGACCTGAACGAAGAAGAAGGCAACGGGAATGAGGATGCAGTTTCTTTTCAGAGTGACGATGCTGCTTCCACAAATACCGATCCTGCTTCCACAAATACCGATCCACAGTCCGCAAATGTTGACGTTTTGAGTTTTATTGCTCTTAGTGATATTGAGAAAGAGCAAGGTATGTGTTCAACAGAAGGCTTTGGCACAAAGGAAGGTTCAATCGAAGCTCTCAGCGTAAACACAATGGAAAGTAAAAGAAAGTCTGGATTGTCTACTTTGCAAAGCGAAACCATTACAGGTTCTGTAGATTTCCAACAGCGTGTGGCCTCTACTGTCGAGAGTAATACTACTGACAGCCACGAGAATGTTACGAGTTTTGCTTCCACTTCGGATATGCTAAACGATGAGAATGAAGTTGACAAAACTGAGGCTGGTGAGAGTGAAAGTCATCTGAATGAAATGGATCAGATATCACACGGGGCCAATGATGAAACATCCCGATCCATTTCAGCTGCAACAAGCTCCACGGAAGATGCATTTGAAGCAAGCCATAAGGAGGCGTCTACTGTACACGTAACCCAGTCCAAGGAGGATGGCAAGACTCGGGGGGTGTTTGTAATGCCTTCCGCGTCAAATACCAGGAGGTCGTCGAGAAAGTCCTTGAGAGCTTCATCGAGTGACGTTGCGAATGCATCGCAGAGAACCATCCAGAAGCCCAGAGCTGATACTCCGAAGCCTTCAAGATCCAGGATGATTATATCGACGCTTTCGACCACTGAATCATCAACTGCGAGAAGTTTAGCATCAGCAAGCAGTAAAGCAAGCAGGAAATTGAGTGAAAGCACAGCAGGCTCGTCTGTTGACTGCAAAGTGCAGAAGTCACTTGCTGGCGAAATTTCGAAATCTTTTACAGATAAAGAAAGAGGAACATCGTCGTATCAAAGTTCTCGAAGAGGTAGCTTGGAAGAGATTCGAAGATTGAAGACCACAAAGTCAGTTTTGTCGAAGAATAAATCCTCAAGCACTTTATTCGGTGGCAGTGGGGCAAGTATTAATATCAGCAAAAGAGGCAGTCGCCCATCAGCAGGAGATCAAGTGCAGGAAGATGGACGAGGACGTGTGTCATCTTCAATGCTGAGCAAAGTAATTCAAAGCGCTTCTTCTTCGCCAAGGGGCTCCTTCATTGGTAGTCGCAGTAGCAAGCAAATGACCCCAAGAAGAAAAGTTTCCGATACGGCTGCTGGGGTGACGAGCAAAGATGATATGTCTTTTTCTTCTGGTAAGCTGCAAGAAACTGAGAGATTGGTTGCATCAACAAGAGCAAGCACGTCCCAGACCACTTTTGCTACTTCTGCCACTACTCATAAAAGTGCTTCAGGAAGCAAGATCTTCGTGGCTCCAATCGAGTCAAGCTTAGATTTGACAGCCAATTCCAGCCGAAGTGCTGCCCTGCAAAGTAGATTAGATGAAGACAGTGGTTCATGAGAGCTTTGAACTTGTTTCAGTTAATTGATGACAATTTTCTAATTTTTTTGGTGTTTTTGTTTTGATGAACTTTGTATAGTTGCTTGATTTTTCTGTCCAACCGTTGGACAGAAGTATGTTATGATGAAAGAGTTTTTAATACAGTTTTTTGGAGGATTATTAATACAAAGCAATTTGTAACTTGAGATCTGTTGTATCTTTGACTGGTTCTATCACTTGCATTCGAATGTACTTCTGGCAGCAGCAACAACAACAATAACCCGCCAATGCGAGACGATACGATATGGGCCTAGCCTAATGGCAGCCTTGGCACATGATGGGATAAATGGTACAAATGCGGCAACATAAACAATGCTAAAGTAAACCTTCCAATATGGTAAAGTGATGCCGTGCTCTGCTATTTAGACTTTGTTTTCCAACTGGCTACACTTTTTTCGTCTATCATTAACTTTTCTGCTCAATTTTTTATTATTATGATGATGCATTTATCATGCTTGTAATTAGATACCTATGTTTATCAACATGTTATTATAATAAACATCTTTTTATCCAGTTGCGCATTGGTGCACTCAATTATGACGCAAATGACACCAGCGAACCAGAGCCAACGATTGAAATTCTAAAAGAAGCCCAGGTATGAAATTCATATCAACTTGTGATTTGATTTGTAGGAGTTTGTTGTAATGATGGAGTGGAGTATTATGGCATAAAAGTCCATTTTCCAAGCTGACAATCTCAAACATTAAGCAATTTGTTAAATTATACCCAATGCAATTTAATCTTAATAGGTTATTTGATGTATTATCAATTTTATTCCACTGCATAGGAATCAGAAGCTTTGGGACTTTATCACAAAGCCCTTGCTCTACAAAAGGCTGGTGATGTTACTGAGGCAGAAAACCTTTATTTAGATGTGCTGAAGACATCCTTGTTAACTGAGGTACTATCAGGGATTATTTTGCATTGAACCTATTTCCTCTACTGTATAGATGGAGTCCTCTACTCTAGTTTCTCTTTAAAAGGCAAATGGATGAAGACTTTTTTTGGTCATGCTGCAAATTCGTTCTTCATTTTATATTGTTCTAATAGTCCTGACTGCAGAGTATGGCACATTTCAAGAAGACATTGGGAGGGCAAAGGCCCATTTTTATTGTTTTATTTCCATGTATTTTTTAAGTGACATGCTTTGCACACAGGTTTATAGTATCCCCTTCAAGTTGACTCAAGATATTTTAATTTTCAGCCCTCAATTCTTTGGGTTTGTCTCTATTGCAATATTCAAGTGTCTTTCCTTGAAGTTATATTTGCCAAGTTTCACTCTTATTTTTATGTTTAGGTGCCTTGCCCTTCAAGCTTGGAAACTGAGGACATTTTGAAGAACCCTGGTTTGGTTTTGAAGTACACTGTTTATAAAAACCTTGCTGATATTGCAGCAAATCAAGAAGACAGCGATAAAGCACTTGACAATTACCTGGAGGTAAGAACTTCTAAGGATGATAATATTGTTTTCATGATGACTATCTTATCATCTTCTTCTATGAGTTTTGTTCTTTTTGAATCTCCTTGTGTCGTATTTGGACCTTTATTAACCTGAGAGTTTTTTCTGCACTCCCAAGGCTGCTCTCATAGATGATTCAGATGTATCGTTGTGGTGGAAAATTGGAGACATTGCACTGAAAGTCACAAACCTCAAATTGGCACGATATTCATTTGAAAAAGTACTTTTGCAAATTCATCTTCACTCCCTCTATGTTTTTCACTAATTGAGACTTCACTCAAGCTCTAAGTTGACTAGATTATTGTCAGGTTTTAACCTTCTGAGACAAGTGTCCAATGGTGGTCTCTTGTGTATCCTAAATAAGATATATGTGGCCTGAAACCTGAATTAATACAAGTGACAAACTCTTGAACTTCAAGGTATAAACTTCAAGGAACTGGAGCATGATACATGCTAATCTCACAAGTATTTTGAACCCTTTTTTGTCCATCAGGGATTGCTTGCAAATCCAAACCATTGGCCATGTCTTGATAACCTGGTCACTGTTCTATTTGTCATTGGCGATTATGCAGGTATGTTGCACTGCATGTAACACGTCAATCAACCTATACAATTACTTAAACAGCTGCCATTGTCACTTACCAGTTAGATTTCCTATGTGTACAGCTGCATACTCGGAGCTGATCAGGCATAAATTTGTTGTTTTATCTCCATGTAGCGTGTCTGGAAACCATCATAAAAGCATTGGAAAAAGACAGCATGTTTATCAAAGGTAGCCTTGCACTTTCTTTTACATCAATCGCTTTAGTTTTTCCCTGCCTCCACTATTTCAAGTGCTGTCACCTTACTGCAGCTAGTGACTTTCTTTCCTTTCCAAAGGACTGATCATACGAGATCAAATATTCAAGGAGGAGCCACATTTCAGAAAGGATTATCAGGAATTTAAGTACGTTGCTCTTAATTTGCATGCTATTTAATTCAATGCTCCCCCTGATTATGTCTGTATTTCTATTGATGCATGCTTCCTATTAACAAATTTACAGGAATTGCTTATTGTATATTCATCAGTATTGTTTCCTCCTTAGCTGTCTATTTGTTAATGAAAGCAAGGAGGATTCTTTCAAGGAAGAATATAGTGTGAGTTTTTCGACTCATTGCTTTAGATAGTCAGATTGCCTTAAATTTGCGTGTCATGAGTGTGCGATTCAGTGAAGACAGATTGTAGAACAGCTCTGGCTTAGCGTTGCTAGAAGTGCTTTGTTAGAATGTGTGCCCATCCCAACCTTAGCATAGAACTGACGTTTTTTGCTAATTTTACACTTCGTCATTTTTCAGAAATACATCGAAGAAGCTCTTGTAATGCGTGAGAAACGACGCCTACTTGCACGCAAAGAAGATCTTCCCAAGATCAAGCTGTCCAAACAGATCTCGTACTACACGTATGCCTTTTGCATTCCTTAGACAATTTGACTGTTGCTTCAGCTGGACTATCTTTTGATCCGTTACACTTTTTATCATAATCTTTGCTAATTTTCTTAAAGCCATCCTGCATTTGCTATTTATTCGTTATATAATATGGACTTAAATTTATGTTGTTTTATTTTAGCTGGGCCTGTCTCGGCGATTGTTTAGTTCACCTTTACGATGAACTCACCAATTCTGAGAATCCAAAGGTGAGTAGGCGCATATTACTCTGCTAAATTTACGCGTTACAGGATGAGGTATCATCTCGTGTAATTCTCGCAGTTGCAAACATTCATGATTTTCACGTCTATTTTAGTTTTAATGTGTGATTTTTTTTATTTTTTTGCAGTCGCTATGCAGACCTATTGATTTGGAGAAGTATTCAAGAAGCACAGAGCAGCAAAGTAAGATGCAGTAGGAAGCCTTGTTTTCGGCCATCTATGCTTTGTATGCGTAATGCAAAATGCATTGCCGATGGACAAAGTCTTATGTATATATACATGTTGCTTTGTAGAATGCTGTAATAGTCTATGAACTAATTTTTTGATTACTAAACAGGTCTACTTGCAATACCTTCGCCTGAAACCAATTGGAAGGGAACCAAGCTGACTAGCAAAGGTAAATTGTCTTACGACTTCTAAAATTCTCGTTACATCATGCGCTTCTACTTTCTTGGTAATGAGCCTCATTATGAAAGCCTAAGTTTATGAACGCTTATTGCTCTATCAGATGACGATAAGAAATCACTAAAAAGGAAGAAGATGTCCTCAAATTTGTTTGAAAAAGAAATGGAGCCAGTGGCAAAGAGAAGATCTGCGCGGGTGATCATAATATTTAGTTTTCGAATAATAATATACACTGTTTTCTCATTCTTTACTGTTCACGCACTTGTCTATATCTCCTTATATACTTGTTTCCACGCTACATTCATCTTTATGCATTCTCTACATTCTATGTTGTGTTATTCTTATTTTATGTGTAGGTAAAATCATCGAAGAGCAAGGAAGAAGATGTGAATTGGACAGCAACCCTTCAGTCTTTTCTTCCCGAATTCCTGAGGTACAACGATGGCTAGAAATTATCATCGGCTTACTAAAGCGGTGTGCTTCACAATCAAGGGCTTTGATCTTGAACCAGCTATCCACATCTTTCAGGTCAGATTCCACAGCTGAAAACGAAGATTCACAAGATAGTATACCAGATGACACAGATTTTAACTTGAAAATGTAAGTGTTAGTTATTGTAGAGACAGTTGACATATAGTTATGGATATGGTCATTAATACAATAGTTAATGTTTATAGTATAAGTAATATTTGTAGCATTGTATTATAGTACAAATGGGCTATTCTGTATCTAATGCTACTCTAATGTATCTGTTTTATTGCTATGCTCCGTGAGCATATTGCCCAGTTATTTATCATTCGTTTTCATGCAGGTCTACTGCTGAAATCTGCAAACAAAATCAAGAAGGTATGTTGTGCAGTGTGCAGGATGGACTATCTTACGAGGCAAATCTTTGCAAATTAAGATACTATGTGCAGATTTTATCGGATGTTGTAATGCATAGTAAAATCCGGCGTGCAAGAACCAATGAGTTAAGAACCTCCAAGTTGATATTTTTGCTCAAAAGAATAACGAAAAAACAGTTTGTTTTCTAACGATATACTGGGTGCAATATTTGCAGGCTCTTATATGCGAGTTTTTCCTGTGCCACTTTAAGTGTGTTATTTGTTTTTTAGAAGCAAGGCTTGTTTCCGACTTTGTAAATGAAAATATTCGAAACAGGTGAGCAAGAGCATTTGAACGATTTATTAAAGTCAACCGGACTTCGTACATTGAATAACTTGTTTTGATCTATCTGTATGCAGTTATAGGATTCTCTTAATTTTATTCCATGTGTTATCAACTGGGGAGAATTTTGTCAACATTTAAATTTTATTTTCAGTGGCTGCATTGACATCCTCAGCAATTTCATTGAAGCTGTCGCCAACCAATCAGATTCTCAGAGGAAATGGCACGTTATCACATGATCTGCTATCCCAGATGTTTTTGTTTTTACTTGATTTTAGTTTTTCCTATGATAAAGTTGGTTATTTATTCTTGGTCTATTTACTGTCTATTAATATCTGACCTTGTGCTGCTTTGTTTGCTCAGGTATCATGGTCTACCTCAGATTTACGTTCAAATTTACAGACGAGTTCGAAAACACGTGCAATTTCCCTGCTTGCCACCGTGAGTTTCCATCTTTCATCAAGCTATCTTATGTGCGTAGTTAGTTAGTTACACCCACTGCACTTACTGTATATCTTTGTTGATTTATAATACTGAGGGTATATGGTTTCTCTCTGATTTTGAGATCTCTGATTTTTCAGCGAAGAGTCTGGGAAAATGTTTGTCAGCAAATTTGTCAAGGTTTGAAAACGAAAATCTGCTTCAAATAACCACCTTACTTGTGTTGTAAGGTGTAATCTTACTTGTGTAACCTTACTTACTTGTGTAACCTTACTTGAACTTGTGTTTCCACATCATGATATCAAAGAGGTGCAAGTCTCGTTCAGCTGTTGCATTGCAGTCTGAATTGACGTGCTGTTTCTAAGGCTGGTTTCTCTTTGATTCAACAGACTGTTTTAGTGGCACTTGAGCTACAACTTGACGAATGGTTGGCAATGAAATCAAAAGTTCCATTGAACTTTTCCCCGGCTCAGTCGTCTGCAAAGTAAGTCAAATGTGTGAGGCAGTGGTTTCATATAGCTTTTTGTGTTTATACACGTTTTTCCATGCCTAGCTGTCCTTCTTGTCATTTCATATGCCTGTTTTAGGGCTGGGAAAAAGGTAGATTCGATGAAAGATAATGCCAAGCCGAAAGAATCAAACGTTTTCCTGAGTGATCTTCATTATCTACTCTTTTTGACATCTTGTGAAGACATATTCAAAGATTTCTGGGTGGAGTTCATAACACGACGTGAGAAGTGGTTTTTTCTTTTCTATCGTTATGTCTTTTCATATTCTATGTCATTTATAGACCTGTTTTAAGCCCCTGTATTTCTTTCCTGACAGTTTATTGGCTAGAAGCGAGGTTCTTCTTGCTGATTGGAGACATCAAGCAATCCCTGCGTGCATTTGAAAAAGTATGCAATGTTATTCCTTTTCGTATCTCCATTTCAATTATCGTACGCAATGTTGTTGTTGCGATTCAGCAAACTTTACAAATTTTTCTATTTGATTTTGTTAGTGCATTGGCGTTCTCACACCAAACAACGGAATAACTACCAATCCAAATCTGTGCTTCCGATTGGAGAATTGTGTTGTTGACTCGTGCATCACTTTAAGTAAGTGCTTCATAATCCACCCTCTACCACAGTATGACATACAAACTGGTTTACCTCAACTTGTTACTGCGCAGACCTTTGCTATAGACTAATATGTTGAACCTATTTGTTTTTTCCCTGTGTACAATGGCCCTTGATTTAACTGGTTTTCATCGTAGACAATGTCCAAAAGAAAGTCGAGTCTGTGCAAAGATGCCTATCACTAGAAGAGGCATGTATAGAGTTAGTTGTTTTCCATCAAAAGCAACCAACTTCATGGCTTTTGCGTCTGTTAAATGCCTCTTATTGTATCCAGCTTTGTTCTCTTTGCTACAACTTATTTGGTGTTGTACAGATATATCTAATGTTTACGTCGATAGATATCATGCTGCGTGCTATAGTTTTGTTTATTTTTGTTGAAGGTGAACAAGTTGTACGAGTCTGGGATGTACGCAGAGGTTGTCGATCTGCTATCTCCACTTTTGAAGCAGAGAGTGACTCCATCAAAGGTATCTGTTGTTGTTGTCGTATTACTTGAATAGTTGAATCAGGCCTGTTCCTCTACAACGCACGGTATCCTCCATCGATCCTGCATAATATTATTATATGCCAAGTAATTTGATCTCGTCTTTTTTAAGGTTGGTGAAAAAACCGCTGCTCCTCCGGAGAGGCCAACGCAGTTGCTGCTACTACAGGACTCGTTGTCAAAGCTTGGACAAGTCAACGTATGTAATGCATTGACAATACATCAATACAATCGTTATTATTCTAGCTTCCGTAGAGGACAGAATAATACATGATGTCGATAACCTGGGGCCTCTTTTAGGGCAGTGTCAAAGCGATGTAACTGCAATTGTGTCCAGGCTTAATGTCGTTTTTTTCTTTAGAAATGCATTGTTTGCTCAAAATTCGCCATTAACGAAGCTCTGCATCAAATGACACCGACAGAAGATTGGAAAATTATCATCAACGGATTCTTGAATTGTTTGAATAGGTATGTCAGTGAACTGTGTGCTATTCCTTGATCAAAAACCTTCTGTTCCGATCAAGGATTGGGTTTGCTTCTACTTGATTGTTATTATGTAACATACGTTTTCGAATAGGTGCCTCTCCCTGACTAGTCGCTCCCTAGAAAATTCTGAAGTTAATGGAGGCTTTGTTGTTCAATGAGTGTTGAAGTACTATATTTCCCTGCGTGTCATTTTCAGTGTACTGGCCAAAGACATCGCAGTTCAAGATATTGAACTAAAGGACGTTATTTTTCGACTTGTTCAAAGTATGATCAAGGTATTTATGCATTTCAATTGCAAAGAGCTTTTCTCTTGAACAGTTTTCTCCTCATACTACTTTTAACGCGCCTTGAACTGTTGATTTTTATTACTGTTGCATACTATACCAGCCACGATTATGTCTTAGATTATTGAAATATCAATGGAAAGCTTTGACAGTGGCGACATAGTCCTGGCTACGTCGATTCCTTGGCTCATCCTGTACAAAATCATTGAGATGTGAGTAATGTTAGCTCGCCAAATATCCCATTTAGTTCTAACACAATCCCTTTACAACTCTGAGCGCTCTGCTCGTATATTCTCGATATGATTTGATTATTTATTTTATGTGATCTTTACCATTATAGATACAACCAACTAGAGACACGCAAAGTGAACAGTGAAGAATTATCCATTGTTTCGTATTTATCTCCACGTTCCTTCCAGTTTATCTGTAGCGCGCACGACTTACTTGGCAGGTAGGTAGACTATGATTTATATTTCACTGCTCTCAAGATGGGATTACAGTACGTCCCACACACAATGTAATCAACTGACATATAAGAATCTTAATCCTGCTTGATTACAAAATGCAATAAGAAGGACAATTGTATTTTTTTAAGATCAATAGGCTGAACCAACTGGTCTTATTTTTTATTTGCGGGGTCATATTGTATTGCACTTTTGTGCATCGAATTATGAATCTAAATATCGAATTAATCATGTGTAATAGCCCCATCTTCAAGGTAACGTGAAACAGATCTTTGAAGTGTCTTCTAACTGAAATTAGGCTTCAAATTCTGGAAGAAATTGAAGAGGAATTATTTATAAGAAAGAAGAAAATGTTGATGTGTTTGCTGTTTTGTGAATAGACGTGGATTATGTTGTGATGATGATGGAGCTTTGCTATGTGCATTCCTGAAAGTCCTGAGAGAATGCTTCCTGTATCAATCCTCAAATTCATACGTAAAAAAAGAAGTAAGTATCTTCATAAATATTTGTACGTAGAAATATATATATCCCGTTTAGTTTTTCCGTTTATTGTTTTAGTTATGTGGAGGGAAGCCGGAGAAGTGAATCAACCCGCTTTTATTCCTGTTTGAGTGCATGTAAATTTGCCTTCTGCTTTTAGGACGTGCAGAGAGAGCTTGAACAATGCTTTTACTGTCTGTATGGTCATCCTTCAAAAAAGACCAAGGTAAGTGTCTTGTATTGTTACTCTATGGCTTAATATTATTGTTGTTTCAAGTTGTTCCATTGCATTTCAATGCACTGTAGCTATTTGAAGTCAATGCAGCTCATTTTGTTTTGTTCACTTAATTACTGTTGCTTTTTACCAGAGTCGAAAGCTCCACGATCATGTGACGAGTCAGGTATATGCACTGTCTGTCTTCTAAAATTATCTGTCTTTAGCTGTACAATTAGTTTCTAATTTATCACAAGTATACTGTGAAGAGGTTAAATAGGTTGATGATTATGCTTAACGATACAGCAATGCCTTGTTATTGATAGCTTCATCGAGGATTTGAATAAACACATGGCTTCGATCTCCTCTTAGATTCCACTCACTTGGGAGTATTCTCAAATCATCTACGAATATTTCAAGCCATACGGTCTACCAACCCTTGACAATAAAACCAACACGATATCAATGGAAGGACAACTGTTAATGAGACGCGTGGTGGCTGTTGTGCCTCAGAAGGATGTCGAGGGTATGTGTTGTTGCTGTTGTTTGTATTAGTTGTATGTGCTGATGTTGTTTGTATTAGTTGTATGTGCTGGTTTTGTTTGTCTTAGTTGTATGTGCTGGTGTTGTTTGTATTGGTTGCATGTGCTTGTATTATTCGCTTAGTGAGATACTCCCCCTCCCACACTAAAAGCTGTCATGGCTCATTGATAAACTTACTTTAAAAATCCAAATCAAAAATACAAAATGATATCATTATAGGGATTATCTTTAAAAGTATTTACATTAGATGGATCACTCGTTATAATCCAGAAGATTAGGATCATAGTTAAAATGAGTTGCAATTAAAGTCAATAATTGCAGCAAAGTTATCTGATGTTGTATTCGCATTTTGTTAAATATTTAAATTTTCATTTCATCTTCTAGTTGTGTCGTTTGATACCCTTCAAGGATATATCGATGGGCTGTTGGATTTACCTGTCTTTGATCAAACCGATATTACTAACAAAAGGTAAATTGTCGTCATATTGCAAACATAAATTGATTTCTTAACATTATCAGAAGGCATGTCTCCTTTTTTAACTTTTAACACATCAATACTTGAAATACTTTTGATATTGCACATCGTTGTTTTCGTAGACTCTAATTCTTATATATTTTTTTGATCATATAGGTCGAGGGTTCAAGACCTGTTCTATTATCTGGCTGACTTCTATTTCAAGAACAAGGAGTTTGGAAAGGCAATCAAGTTCTACATGCACGACGTCTGTCTGAATCCAACCAGATTTGAATCCTGGGCTGCAATGGCACTGGCACGTGGAGCAAGGCTTGAGGAAAAGATTAGTGCTGTACGTAAATTCATGCCTACTTGGCAGTGTATGCACACTTAATGCTCCAGTTACCCTTGTAGAGTAGGCCACGAGCTGCAGGCTGGTGTTGGATGGTGTATTGAATTTGATCTTTATGCTCTGTGCTTTGTTTTGTAGTGTGAACCAAAGAGTGATGGACCTATTCGAAAGCATAGTGTGTCAACACTGAGGTGTTTCGAAAAGGCAGTGGAGATCAACAACAGTAACTGCATGATTTTGGAAGAGGTATGCAAATGACACCGCTTTTTACAGGTTTATACAGTCGAGGAGCTTACATTCAGACTCATTCAAGTAACTAATATTGAGGGTAGCATTCGGGCAACGCACCTTAATAGTAGCAACCATGCAACAGACCTTGATAGTAGCAACCATGCAACAGACCTTGATAGTAGCAACCATGCAACAGACATTGATCGTATCATTCAAGTAACTAATATTGAGAGTAGCATTCAAACGACAGACTTTGATTGTATCATTCAAGTAACCCACTTTGACTATATCACTTAAGCAATTAACTTTGACAGTAGCACTTGGACAACCAAGTCTTTGCTTGTCCTGACAATGGTGATTGAGATACAATTGTTCTTTGGTATTTCTGCGATGTATGTGTGCTGTGTGCTGTCTTTAAAGCCTTTATATTTATCATTATTGCTTTCAGTATGGCTCTACTGCATACATGTTAAACTCACAAGCATCTAGACGACTGAGAGAGGTATGTTCGTGCTTTCACCCATGATTTGCTTAGGCTTGTGTGCATTGCATGAGACTTAAACCTTTTAGCTTAGGGTTAGGATCTTTATGTTGCTATTAACAAAAATTTGTGAATTCTGGTATTTAGACGATATAAGCTGACTTGAATTGGGGATTTACTGCCTCGTGATATCAGATAATGTTAAATAATACTGGCAACTTTTAGTCATACGGCTGAAAATGTTCTGTTCGACTCGTTTCATATACTTTTATAGATGGAGACGTTAAATCTTCATACGTTACTCTGTATTTATGCTGCACATGCCCTGTGTATGCCAATGTTAGAACTATATGCATTGAATCCCGTAGCACATCCAAGATGAGGAATACACGACTGAGACGGTGACGACATTGACAGAAAGACGTAACGAGATGATAAAGCTATCGGAGAAATGTTTCACTCAAGCAAGACAATGCGTTAAGAAGGCTGAAGGAGAGCCATGGCTCCATTCCTACATGCTTGGAAAAGCAACAGAGAAACTTAACAAATCACCAGATATTTACCTTGATTTTTACCAACTGGTAAGCTGTACCAATAGCCAGATTTTTCATCCTATGCTATTGTTGTTTATGCTGAAATTTAACCTGGATGAGCTCAACACTCCAGAGGAAAAGGAATTTTCATCGAGCTCATGAGAGTTTATGAGTAAAATCTTGAGCATAAATGAAGTAAGAGCATACATGAAGTATGAAGTAAGTCAGTGGGAGCAAAGGGATGTTCGATATATCAAGGAGTTTGATTTGAATGGTAGTCGGCGTAGCGAGAGGCTCAACTAGATAGATATTTTTCTCGGTGTCTGTTGTTAACGTATGATTTACAATGTCTTTGCTTCTACAGGCAACGCAACAACTGCATGCAGCAAATGCGAATTACCCTAAGAGAATTCCCTATCACAATCCACCAGAGTACTCCATAGAGTCTCTGGAGGTAGGTGTGCAAAGCTTCTTCTATTGAACAAGTGCGGGTTATCGTTTAGTTGTGGAGTACATCATAATCTAAAGGCTTTCCTTTGCTCGTAGATGTATTATCGAGTTCATGCATCGATATTGAATTTGTTGAGAAGAACAGCGGGTGAGATCAACTACGCGCTAATCGAACAACATTTAGATAAGGCAGATCAAATGGCATTTGTTAAATCTATTACTTTGAAAAGCACCGAGAAGACATCAGTGAAAGATGAATCTACCCTTGGTAAGTTCTATTCTGGCTTTCGGTGTCTTTAACTACCAACTCCAACCTGAAGTCAAATCCGTTGATTTTCTTATTGGCATACATTGTGTTCATATTTTTTCTATCTACCGAAGCAAAGTCACAGAGTGTTGCTTTGACACCAACGAAGCATGAAGAAAACATTTCTATTGCTGCCACCAGTGACAGTGTTACATCGAGTATCCTCGTTGGGGTAGACAGCTTACACGATGCCACTACGATGGATTTTTCTTCCAACCAATCAACAACGACAACAACAACAACAAAATTGGAATCATGTAATGGAGATGCCAAGAATGCAACAGACTTCAGCCAAGAAC
Organism: Sanderia malayensis; assembly: GCA_013076295.1. Classification (NCBI taxonomy): domain Eukaryota; kingdom Metazoa; phylum Cnidaria; class Scyphozoa; order Semaeostomeae; family Pelagiidae; genus Sanderia; species Sanderia malayensis. Next base: position 3,489,601 of record RQOL01000855.1, read on the forward strand.
TTTTCGAAAGCCCCGGTAAAGTGGCAGACGGCTACGAAAATACTCAAGAAGAGTCCCAGGACAACAGCATGGTGGATATTTTTGCACCTGTAAGTTCACAGTTGTCACGGACTTCGTGTGATGATATGAGTATGGTTACAAGTCAATGTCAGCATGTTGATTTGGGTCTTGATGCAAGAAGCTACGTTGAGAATGCAAATGATGGCAGAGCTGAAGGAGATGATAATGCAAGCAGACCCGAAGGAGATGATAATGCAAGCAGAGCCAGAGGAGATGATAATGCAAGCAGAGCTGAAGGAGGTGATAATGCAAGCAGAACTGAAAGATATGATAATGCAAGCAGAGCTGAAGGAGATGTTAATGCAACAAGAGCTGAAGGAGATGATAATGCAAGCAGAGCTGAAGGAAGTGATAATGCAAGTAGAACTGAAAGATATGATAATGCAAGCAGAGCTGAAGGAGATGTTAATGCAAAAAGTGTTAAAGGAGATGATAATGCAAGCAGAGCTAGAGGAGATGATAATGCAAGCAGAGCTGAAGGAGGTGATAATGCAAGCAGAACTGAAAGATATGATAATGCAAGCAGAGCTGAAGGAGATGTTAATGCAACAAGAGCTGAAGGAGATGATAATGCAAGCAGAGCTGAAGGAGATGTTAATGCAACAAGAGCCGAAGGAGATGCTAATGCAAGCAGAGCTGAAGGAGATCATATTGTAAGCAGAGCTGAAGGAGATGATAATGTAAACAGAGCTGAAGGAGGTGATAATGTAAACAGAACTGGAGTAGACAATCAAATGAATGTCGTTACTGTTTGTAATGACAGTAGCATAGAAGCCCAGCCTGGAGTACAGCAAGATTATTATGTGTCAATGGAACAGGGTGTTTTTGTGTCCCAGGCTTGTGGAACCGAGATCGCTCAATCAGATGATGTTGAAATGAAGTCAAAAGAACAGCAAGTAAACAGCGATGAAACTCCGGCCGTTGCCAATCTTGACGATCGAAATAGTGACTCAAAGAAGTCTTCAGTGTCAGGCATGACGCAGGTGAATATAGATCGCAAATTCTCATCGTCAGAAGAGGAAGGCCGCTTCAAGAATATCATTGATAGATGTATGCAAGCGCTGACACTTTGCCTTAAGAGATTCCCAGAACACTATAAGAGTCAATACAAGATGGCCTACGTTACTACGTACTTTCCCACGCACAAGGTTTGTATTCAGTTGAATATGACAATTTTCTCTTCGTGTTAAACTTCTTTGTATTTTTTAGATATAAACAGGTCTCTTCGTCGTATGTTATTGTTGTGCATCAACTTATCATAAGCTTTATACAGCTTACAGCTATTGCTCTTCCCCTGTCTCGTTTTTAGATGTTTTTGTTTTTAAGCTAGTATGTGATCTTCTCGTTGCTAGAACCTTGCTTTGAGTAGAGAGTTACTTCTCGGTGTAAACTCACCTGATGTACGAACAATGCAGCAGCCAGCTCATGGGTTGTTCACAGAAAGAAGCAAGACCAATCTGTTTCAGGTAGTTTAATGCTTTTTTGCTTGTATCAATCGAAATGAGGTAGAGAGCAATAGAAGGATGTTGTATTTTATAACTAATACCTCTTAGCTGTAGGACGTGAGAACGGGATCTATGGGGGCTCGTGCTTCCCACTTTTTCAATTGATAAGAAATGTGCCTTGAAGTAATAACGAGATGCTCTACACTTGAACTGAAAGCGTGTGTTGTGAAACAGGTCAAGTGGGTGTTTTGTGCAATCACAAGCAACCTGAACTTTATTCAAAATATACTTTTAAAAATCTAAGTTTTAAAAATTTAAGTTACTCATACGGATGTTTAGAGTAGAGCTACATGCACTGACAATCAATGTCAGGCACGGCTTTACACATTATGCATGTAGCTTTGCTTGATTGCTTTCTAATACTTCCTTAGGTACATGTATTAAACCTATAATAAGACCCATTTGCGATATGTTACGTTGCTTCTTACAGTATCTATGGCGAATACCCATCGATGAAATCGATCGTCGAGGCAGCTTTTGTACACACGTTTGCAAAGCAGTTGAGTTGTTGTTGTTTGTACTGTCAGAGCTAAAGGAATGGGATACCCTGCTCACGATATCTGGCCTACTTCATCTTACACCGTCAAAAGACAAGTAAGTTTGTAATCTATCCACACTTTCCCAATGTTACGGTAGTGCTACGGTAGCGCTTGATCTGCAATGCTGCACAGCGAACTCTATCATTGTCCTCCACGGCATAAGTTTTGAAATTTTAATGCAATGCAACTATTATAGCAAACGTTCATGCGCCCTACTAAAGATGAGATAGTTGCTAGTGGGCTGTGAACCAGATGGAAGTGCGAATGTGTGGATACTACGCAGTCAATCAACCATATCTCGGTTTTCTTTTTCCACGAAGCGGTCTCTTGCAGTTTTATTCTTGCAGTATCAGGCAAACGCAAGCAACAATCTTTCAGCGTAACCATTTTTTTTTTATTTCAGAAAATATCTGAGAGATAACGACAGAGCATTTCTTGCCTTGAAGGTAAAGTTTAATGATGTTGATATGGTTTGAATAGTTCACGTGTGTTTCTCCCTTCGATCTGTTTTGGATAGCATAGGCTGTTACATTCACTACACGGCCTGCTATATTTGCAGCACAGCCTGTTGCATATGCTTTTCTAGTGGCGCTGTAATGCATGAGTTGTAGTATACAGTGTGATCAGCTAATATAATAATCTAATACCTCCATGTATTTAAAATACCATTGCAAAAGGTCATGTTGCAAGCTGGAATTATTCGAAAACCATTTAGTTTGAATTCCCTATTTTGGTTTCAGGCATTTGACATGGCAAAAGACATACTAAGAAGTCGAATACACAAGGCAGAATCGGTAAGTTTCCTCTCTTGAATGTCCTCAGCATGAATCTGCCAAGATCACACACGTGAGCATAAATCTATCGAAACACGTCGTGAATATTTGCCTTGCGCTGAACATGAGCATTTGTAAGATTCAACGATACCTCACACATTGATCACAAAATGTATTAATTGCTACGTTAGTCAAATATAGCTGGGTGAACTTTGACAACGATTTTATATTGATATTTCTTGGATTAATTTGAACCCATTTAATTATTTTAGATGTCGAGGACGGATAGAAAGTTGTTGCTTTTAGATTGTTATGAAGCCTACAAACTCGCACAGAAAATGCAAACGTCAATCCAGGTATGTCATTCTGGTCAGTGTGTTAATCTACCACGAAAATACTACCAGAAAATACTTTATTAAAGCTCGACGAAAGGCAAGACTTAATAAGACTGTGTTTGTGCCTTACCTTTTATTCCGTCTCATATAAGATGCAAGAGGAATGTTTTAAGATGTGCGATTGCATTTTTGGTTGTATTAACTTTGTACGTAATTCCTCTAAATCTATTGACTGTTTTATTTGCCTTGCAGATCACAGAGCACTACCTTATCAAGCTGTTCAAATTGCTGCTACATCAAGTAAGTTAACATCACGTCTTTCGACAATGATCACCCCCATCTACAGTTACTGCCGCCATGTAGCGTGTTAATTCTGCTACCCTTCTTTGTGTAATAGTCTGCAGATATATGGTAAAGCGCACAGTACAGTACCACAGCGAACAGTATGTGGTAAAGAGAAAGTCTAATAAAATACTACTATTAAAAGCAGTGCTCTCTGAAGTTTTGCTTCCTGCATGTATGTTCTGTTAATTACTAAAAGTCCACACAAACATGTTAATCATAGGGATATTTAGAGTAGAGCTACATGCACAGCTACATTCTGTTAATTGCTTGCCTCGTTTCAGGGAGATCCAGCGTCGCCACTGCCGGACAAAATTGTTCTCGAGCAGTCCCTGAAATTCTGCTTGGCAAATGTTGAGAACAGCAGAAAGCTGTCTACCATGGTAAGCCTCGTGATGAGAGTGCTGTTTGATTGCTTCTCCTGATACCCCCATGTAGCTCAATAATTTGCAACACAAAACGATTGCAAATCGGGGTGAAGGGTGTACGCAAAATGTTTTTTCCATGTAGCTAGAGTAAAAGCTTTATGAATGGATGTCCGCACACCTCTCGACAACAGAGCATTGACTTTATTCAGTAAATATTTCTACTATTACTTTCAACGTACGGTGTACAACAACAACGGATATCGTAGACCTGGTTCCACTTGTTCATTATTTTGAGGTTTCCCTGCATGGATAAGTTATCTACTTTTGGGTGAGGGTGTTTTGTCTACTGTGTTGCAGAAGCGAATACTCATTAAACCACTCTCCGCAACAGGAGAGGTTCTTGTTAGAGGGGGTGGGCTCTTAATAGGAAGACTATGTTAGCTACTGATGCTAGGCTTGTTAATGCTACAAATTAGTGGGATCTTTGAGATATAGAAAAGCCTGGGTGGCTGTTCATTAGTAAGCAATGGTAGATCAGAGGTTTATATCTGTTTGCTGTTTCTTTCTTTTAAGACTCAGACGTTGACTTTATCAGCATCATCTCCATCACAAAACTCACAGCAATCATTGGCAACAGAAGGCCGAAGAGATCAGCAGCAAAGTGTGGATGAAAACAATAAGACAAGTTCATAAACTACTGATGCAATTCCAATCAGACATAGATCAATTAGTAAGTCAACATATTTATTACTTTGTTTTATATTCTACATCTTCTAAAAATTAACACATGGGATTTGCAAGGCAAAACAACTAACTGTCATGAAAAGGACAGTTTGAAATTTTCAAAGGTTGAATATTTATTTAACCCAAGGACTCAATTACACTAAAACAATCTATGATATAAACATGAAAGAATATGGAACATTTTGAGGATATATGCAAGCACTAACACAAATAAACTAGTTCAAAACAGCTGAAGGTTTGGTAAGATGAATGTCCGCATCAGGGGAACATTTGGAAACACAAACAGTTAAGAATAAGGTACAGATAACATGGTCTAATCTATGTTCAGGCATTTTAGGATGTCATTGTACACCCCGATTTCACTTGATAATTGAGTTTGCAGAGTTTTTTCCTGAAGAAGTTTTTCATCTAATGTTTTGATGGTACTCTCATGCACTGAAAAACTATCTTGCAGTTGTAGAAGCTCTTTTTGTTTTATTTTAATGTCTTCTGATATTTCTTTGGATTTGACATCAATGCTCTCTTTAGTTTTGATCAAATCTGGAAAAAATTTTGTTGTAGAAAAATAAATATAGTGAAATCTTGAGTTAATTGGCCCTAGAAGGAACCAACGATTCTTTTACTAATAATTGACTTTTGCTTATGACTACGTTTGTTAAATTGTAAGAAAATTGCTCCATCCAACAAAGAAGCTGAATTATCATTTTATATGTGGTTGGGGGAGGTGGTCAGTGTTTTAAAATTTTACTGTGGTGTGGCTTTGTCAGAGATGATGTCTGAAGTCCAATGAAATTTTTTAGAGCTTCTGCATCAGTTTGGTATAATCTCTCTTGAATAATTATAACTACTGTCTTATGACACCCATATACTTACCAACACATTTGCTTTTGCTTTCTTGCAAATCTGTTTGCAACTGTTCTTTGCTTTTCAGTACACTTTCCATGACCACTTTCTCCTTACCTACTTTCTTTAAAAGGGACGCTAAATCTGGCTGGATATTGTTATTGTTCTCTGTTTTGCCCGAGACACTGCCTGAAAACATCAAAGAAGAAGGTGCAGTGAATGGTTTTAACTTTATACTATAAAACCACTGCACAGTTCTTCACAGTTACAAAACACTGTGAAATGAAGAGTAACAATAATGCTAAGAAGAAGATGTAATCAACATAGAAGATACAAACTTGCAATTTACCATTTGCATTTAGGGAATGGTTTCTTGATGTTGGGTGGAGTTCTTCTTCCTGAGTTGTGTTCAAGATTCCACAATCCATTTCCATTTTGACAGAGGGATAAGTAACAAATGTGGGCATTATCACTGGCCTTGGCACTGATTTACGCTTTTTGCTGCCTTTAGCCAAGGTAGATAGTGAAGAAACTCCAATGTTTCCATTACCCAATCCATTTACATGGTTGCTTCTAAGTGAGATGGAACCATGACTGATTGCAGATGTATTGCATCTATCATTCTGTGTAACTTCTGGACTTGAATCTGGGGTTGATCCCAAGGAAAACCCATCGTCTGAACTTCTCCTACGTTTTCTGGCACCAACATATAGCCTTGAAATTTTAATTGACGTCTCTTCTGCAATATCAAATGCTGTCTTCCCCTCCAAATTCTTTATTTGGCTAACAGTGCCAATTTCCAGCAACTTTTCAACAATGTTTACACACTGTTCACTGTCACAGCTGGAAAATATGTGCCATAAGCTATTCCCTTCTTTATTTGGCTGATTGATTAGACGTGTTTTTGAGTTTTTGCTCTGTTTGATTGTTAATGCTTTCTTCATGATAATGTCATACAAATCCACAAAGAACAGCATTTCAGCTTCTTCCTTGAGTTCTGTGATGTAAATAGCACAAGCGTGCAGTGGTGTGTTCCGATTATCATCAGCTACAAAAAGTATACTGGAAAGCAAATCTATCAATTTTTGGAGTGTATCAATGATGTTTTTCCTTGAAGGCCGACTCCATGTAAATGTTTTATAAAAACATCTGATGAGACGATGCAATGCAGTTTCTCCTTTTAATGAAGATTTCACGTCAGCTGGGTGTCCATGATCCAAGAGGTACTTAACCGCGGAGGTCTTCCCCAAAACAGTAGCCCAGTGTAGCAATGGATATCTGTAATCTTTGTTAGCATCTGGTATAGAATCTTGTGGCTTGATGCTGCTTTCATAGTTGCTCACAGCTTGTTTGAACTGCTTTAGTGATGTCACATTATTGTTTTGCACACGAATAAGAGTGGAGAGAAGTTCGTGGTGATTATTGCTGCATTGTTTTGGACAGAATGGAGGGCACTTGCTACTGCCTCTTGCAGACATTGTATTACTTCAGATTTGGGAGTCGACTTACGTTTTCTGTAACAAAAAGGGTCTATAAGCAGTGCATCGCGATCTAGTACTGTTTTTATCATGTTATTATATATCATTATAAATTATATAAAAATAATATAAATTGCTTTTTAAAAAAATAAAAATGTTCAGTTTAGTTTGATTAACAAGCCTGAGAAAAAGTCTGCAATGCCTGAGAAAAAATACATTACTTGGTTTCGAAATGGTTAAGTCAAGTTTCTTTATATTTGTGTCCAGAATATTTTGAAATACATGAAATTGAACTGAACTAATAAATAAGGAACCTAAACAAATGTTATTTTACTTTTTAACCGAAGTGAAGTGATACTGTTTTCAACTGAGACGGTTTTAAAAATCAATCGAAAAAGCAAATGTACTGGAGAAGTGGAAATGATCCTATTTATTGAATGAGATAGCTATGAAGTTACCTGCAGAGACAAAGTAAGTTGTGGAAGTCAATAAAAGCCTGCGAAGATGTCCGCCATTTAAAAACTGTGCTTCTTCAACTTCAATTCAACCAAAAATATTTTGCTACTGCGCAGGCTCGATTTCCGATGTGGTGAACCTTGTGCCTTTGTCGTGTCGTTTGAAGTCGAAGACGACAACAGGAGCGAGCATGGGTGAACAACAGGGATTTCGACCTTATTCATTATCTTTTAAATTAATATAAAATTGCACTGTTTAGTCTTCTTTATTATTTGTTGAATCTCTCACATTGACATCGTTTATCGTTCAAAAGCTTATTTGCAAACCGCATAATACAGGCTCCAATGAAGATTTTAATTAATAAGGGTTGAACTTTGAATTTATGAAAAAGTAGGATGCGATTGTCAACTGCATGTTCACAACAAACCAGATTTGTCCTCTGTAATCGTCTTTGATCGGATAATAATAGTTCAGAGATCAAACCACAGACACAAGATGTGTAAAGCAACCTTTAGTAAAGCTGGTTGTCGCAGACTGCAGGTTGCTTGTTTGACAACGTTTGTTTCTTGAAAACCAAATTGTTCTTGAGACAATTCTTTTGTTGTCAGTTGATTTTTTTTTACTTTTCTCTCACGTTTCGTGTTTTATAGTTCATTTCTTTTAATATGCCATTCTTTTAATTGTTTTGCAATTTGCGATCAGTGTTTGCGGAACGGAACGGAGGAGGGACACCTCGTGACATGTTGTTCACTTGGGGAAGCAGTGAAGTCAACAACGAAAGTTATTTTGTCCGGCTTTTTATGTATATATGCAGATAAATTATCTATCTAATTTCAATTTTTGCAATATAAAGAGCTGGGAAGATGTGGAGAGCACGATTAAGACACATACCAAGACTTGGCCAGTTTTTGGGACTCAGTTTAGTTGGAGGCATTGGCCTTGTAGGCCTGAGCTTTGCTCAGCAGCACGTGGAGGACTCAAACGATGAAAACGTTCAACTTCAAACAGCATTTGAAGGACAAAGGCAAGGTGGAAATACCAACTTCAACATAGCTATTATTGGTTCGGGAATCGGTGGAACTAGTGCAGCTCATTTTGTTCGTCAAGCTCTCGGTTCAAATGTGAGGATTGATGTTTTTGAGAAGGAAAGCAAAGTTGGTGGAAGAATGGCTCTTGTCGAAGTCGACCAAAATCTCTTCGAAGCCGGAGCATCAGTTGTTCACGAAAGCAACAAGTACGTTGGAGATTTCTGCGACCTGTTAGGTATAGGCCAGTTCCTTGGGCATTTGTTTATTATTTTCTGTCATTGCATGACGTACATGGTTATTGAAGAACTCTTCCTTATTGCTTTTGTAAACGACCAAGTGTTTTTCTATCCTCCCACCAAGGCTCTTTATCTCGGCATTCCATTATTGTGTATTATTTAAGGAATTTCTCGTGCATGGTTGCATTTGTTTTTTTCTATATAGGCATTGATAAATTGAGTGATGTCGATTGGTTCGGGATATACAATGGTAAAGAGTTCCTCTACACAAGCACTGGCTACTCGTTGTACGACAGTGTGATGCTCTTTCTGCGATACGGCTTTTCTCTGATCAAGATGGGCCGTTTCACGGCGAAGACGCTGGCGGACTTCGTCAATATTTACAAGATTCAAGACGACGGGCAGTGCTTTGAGACGGTGGAAGGTCTACTTCGGCGTCTTGGTGGTCAGAATTTCATTGAATTGAATCGTGAAAGTTCCCGCGAAGCCCTGGAAAAACGAGGCGTCACAGCAGGGATCATTTCTGAACTGGCAACGGCTGTTTCAAGGAATAATTATGGGCAAGATTTGGGATTGAATGCTTTTACAGGTATGTGTTACATCGTCTTCGAACCTCGCACCAATCGTAGCCTCGTTTTTTGTGGCAGCCCAACTTCCAGGCAACCATACAATGAATTTCAGTGGCTCTACCATGATGATCGAGAGTATATGCATTCCTTTATTATGTATACCCAAATCTTTTATGCAATGAAATTGTGCGATGTTTACGACCGCTCATAAATATTAAACGATATCATTCCTACGTTATTACCTATTACTATATTTTGTCACATTTAGCTTTTAACTTGAGTACATTTTTCCTATTTCAGGATTTGTTTCACTAGCAGGGGCCCAGTCGGGCAAATTGTGGGCCACCAAAGGTGGCAACATGAAGATCTGCGAAGGCATGCTTGAACGGTCAAACGTCAATCTGATGCTTGACACCAAAGTTCAATCGATCTCCAGGAAAGTAGTGGAGGACAACCGAGTAAAATACTCTCTAAATATTGTCAGGAATGAAAGTAAAGATGAAGCAAAAGAGGCGATTATTGGTGGAATTGTATACGATGCAGTTATCATAGCAGTGCCATTGGAAGTGGGAACATCGTTCATATCTTGCACTAACTGCAACAGCAAGGAGAGCCAATGGCCTATACTCGAGGAGCTCGGGCACTACCAGCTCACAGTAGCGACATTTGTTAAAGGACACTTAAATCCAAAGGCGTTTGGTTTGACGCGGGCGAAGGACTTACCTCCGATGATTCTCACGACCGAGAACCGCGAGCTTTGTTTCAGTAGCATTGTTGAACTGAAAACTGTTGAAGGCAAGTTGGCATCGGATGAGCGCGGATCAGTCTACAACATCTTCTCCAGGCTGCCACTGACGAAGGAGCAGTTGGACGAATTGTTTGTCGATCGCGTGGAAACGAGGCGGGTGGATTGGCTAGCGTATCCACACTATACACCTCCGGAGAAGTTCACGTCATTTCGACTCGATGACGGAGTTTTTTATGTGAACGCTCTTGAGAGAGCTGCTAGTGCAATGGAAATGAGTGCAATTGCAGGCAGGAATGCGGCCTTGTTGGCTTTGAATCATTTAAAGTTGACACGCAATTAAGCTAAGGTATTCAGCAATTGTAAGCTACAAGGGATGAGAAGTAGTAAGTTAATTTAAGGTAATAAACAATTTCAAGATAATAGGCTTTTGCTGAGAAAAGAGCATCTTTAATTTCAATGAATTTACACGCACACGATGACAAGATTGATAAGATATACACTCGTTTTGTTAATATATATTTCGCATTCAATGATGCTATCGGAATATAGAATGCTAAATATTGGAATTTATATAAATTTGGGGGATATACACATGATTAACTGGGGGTCCAGGGGTAATCGACTGGTCCAGTTTCAGTTGTGGTGTGCAACACAAGTACAAGTTGTGTCATCTGGAGGCTGAATTGGATGCGGGTCCTTTTCCCTTCCTGCGTTTCTCACTCGATGCGTATTGGCTGATTTCACATAATCCCGGCGTCTGCAATTCTTCTCCTATTTCCGGCACTCTGTCATGCCGCGTTGTTGTGGTTTAATTCATTTCCGGCCTACCAATTGGCACTGACCGTGTTTCGATTTGATTAGAGAGGAGGGTCGTCACAGTCGCGATAGTTGTGATCAACTTCAACAGGAGAAGACGATGGCGAATTTGCAGCGAATCGTTTTAAATGATGGCATTAAGATTCCTCTATTTGGAATCGGTCTGTACAATGTCACCGAGAGTGTTTTAGCTACAATAAAAGCAGCTGTCGACAATGGCTACCGGCTTTTTGACACTGCCACATACTACGAGAACGAACAAGAAGTAGGCCAAGCCCTTCGTTCATCTGGTCTCGATCGTAAAGACTACTTCATTGTAACAAAATTGTGGATATCTGAACATGGATATGAGAAAACAAAAGCTGCTTTCCGGTCGAGTCTCGAAAAACTTGGCCTAGACTACATTGATCTTTATCTAATTCATTCTCCCAGCGGTGGTAAGATCATAGAAACGTGGAAGGCCATGACAGAACTAAAGAAAGCAGGTTTAACGAGAAGCATTGGCGTTTCCAATTTCAACACGCATCACTTAGAGAGGCTTAAAGATGGTTGCAGCCAACTTAATCTCCCTCTGCCTAGTATTAATCAAATTGAGCTGCACCCTTGGCTTCAACAAAGAACTGTTGTAAACTATTGCCAGAAACTTGGCATACACTTGATGGGTTTCTGTCCTCTTGGTCGGTGTGCCAAATTTGGCAAAGATGCCGTTTTGGTTGATGTTGCTAAAAAGTGGGGCAAAACACAGGCACAAATACTAGTGCGTTGGGGCATGCAGAAGGATTTTGTTACCATTCCCAAGTCATCAAAGGCAGAGAGGATCAAAGAAAATGCAGATGTTTTTGATTTTGCATTATCTGATGACGAAATGGAAATGCTAGATGGTTTGGAGGAAGGTATGAGAGTATCATCAACAGCAATCACAAGACCATGGGTTGAATAAAAACAGAACTGTTTTGCATTGCAAGGTTTCAAGTGGAGAAGCTTTGAATATATGGTGCTAAGATTGGACATAGCTTTATACAGCACCTAATAATGCTCATATGAACTACTAGAACAATGTGACAATGTGTTTTAATAGTATTTATATATTAAACAATCTTAGCTATCTTTCGTCTTCACTATAAGTGATATTTGGCATACTTATATGTTTGGTATTGGTTCAAGACAAGGGTAAAAGATTTTTATAACCATTTATATAATATTAAGTATGCTAAATAATTGTTTCTTTTATAAGATCTCAAGAAACCTAAGTTTTTTATTATTTTGTATTTTTTCTTTATTTTTTTTTCTCATCAGTCAAAGCAAGCCTTGGTGCGTTTGACATTCCCAGCCTTGCGAAATCGAGGCTAACATGCCATCGAGGCACCAGAGGCCACGTCGTTTGTTCCTTTCTCACTGAATGGAAAAATAATTTTCTTTTGCCAATATAATATTCCCAGATTGTTACTCAAAGTGAAGAAACATGACAGCAGCCGAGTCGTCGTGCTATACGCTTATCAACTATCCGATTGAAAATGAATCAGTTTCCGAAGGAAAGCTTAAGGAAGACCTCGGTAAGTTCCATTAGCTGCTTGCTTAAATTTTAGGCCCCCAAAGACAGAATTGTCTTCTGGCTCAGCTTTGTTTCTCTTGGAACACGAAGGCCTGATTTATTCATCGCTATATCAAAGTACATTTGATGTTTCTTTTGTAAAAGTAATGTGAGCAAGGCATTATGAAAATGGTTAACGCAATTTCGCTTTTCTTGGGTTGGATTGGGGGTAAGGACGTTTCACCGCACCCTCAAACCAATTCGCCCTCAAATCAGTTCGCCCCTGCCCTATATTCAAGTTGGTCTTTGGTCAATTCGCCCCCTGGAGATAAGTGGGTATGACGTCATATGATAGCATGGCCATGTCCAACCTCCTCAAACTCAATGGAAGTGCCAGGATTAAACCAACTCATACCGGCCCTGTTGGGTTGAATCCATGTAATTTATACCCGACATATGGCAGGTGCACCCCTGACCTGAGATATCTTTGATAGGTTATCTCTGCACACTTGATTAAATGGGTGTGTCCGAAACAGAAAGGCATGGTCTCGGTCATTTCTCACTCTTCCTGAGACTAATGCTTACAGTAAATTTTCAAGAGGAAAAAAATTTTATGCTTGCAAGTGGAGTAGCCCTACTTTCAAGTTCAAGTTTCCATCCCAACATATGCCTGTTGTTGCAAGAGAGTACAAACTTGCCAGCCTGGCTTCAGTGGCGTAGATAGAGGGGGGTCAGGGGGCAAAAAACCCCCCTGTAGAGCTAAACTGCCGTATTGTCGAAAAATTGCTGATCTTGTCGGAAAATAAATATCTTCTGTTTACGTTCAGTTCTAGCTAATTTTCTTATCTTCTATTCATAGTCTTGAAGAAACAAAAATGCTTATTAAATTTTTATAGGAAAATCTCAACTTCTTGCCCCCCCCCTTATAAAATTTTCTATCCACCCCATTGCCTGGCTTAACCTGATTTTGATTTACCAAGTGTGTAAAGTTCATTAGCTGTATTCGACCATGCATTAGAAAATATATTTTGAAATGAGGAGGTATTCAGGAGAGCAGTCATGAAAAGGAGTTTGATGCAATGACACCAGGGTTAGATGAGTGAGTTTTGCAAGACATTTGTTAGGAAAGGACAGCTTGGAAAACCTTGCACTTACAGGAGAAATTGATGGGAAGAGAAGGAAAGAAGAGACTGATGTTGTGTGACAGTTTATGTGCCTGGCTGGAGGAGAAGGGAGTGCATCATATTTGCATCAAGCAACAAGCTCTTCAGCATAGCTTAATTTGCTTGTTTTACATCCAGTGTGAAGTTCACATGAATTTCATGCTTACTCTTTCACCCTTGCTGTTGCCATTAATTTGAAAGTTTTTCTACTTTGCTTCAAACAGAAAATGGAAACACTGCAACAAAAATTTCAGCTTTGAAGAAGGTCATGTATTTGATAATCAATGGAGAGAAATTACCCAGTATCTTGATGACTATTATCAGATTTGTTCTCCCATCACAAGATCATATGATCAAGAAATTGCTGTTGATATTTTGGGAGATTGTACCAAAGACACAACCAGATGGCAAACTGATTCATGAAATGATTCTTGTCTGTGATGCTTACAGAAAGGTGAGATTCAACAGATATGTTTTTAGTAGGGGAAGTGTCATGTGTGTTTATATCATGAATTCGAAAGATGACCATTCATGGTTTTGTTGTACCTGTTTTGGTTAATTATTTTTAACATATGCTGTTTAAAAGGGTAAAGCATTTAGCTTATTATGCTTGGAAATTTTTTATCAATATGGCTTAGCATATGACAATGTCACTGTCTGCAATGCAGGTAGCATATGACGTTTTAGATTATGTTGTCTGCAATCTTGAGATTGAGCATTGAAATATTTCTCTAACTTGTGTCCAAAGGAGCTATTGGAAGTGTAGAGTGAAATACTGCATTAAGATAAAAAATATTTCACCTCTTTTAGGATCTTGAACATCCTAATGAATTCATCCGAGGATCAACTCTTCGATTTCTTTGCAAGCTCAAGGTAAATTTGGGCCATAGACAGACTAAATTTTGAACTTCTCACATCTTCCACTTTATTGTATAATTGCCAATAATTTGGTAGCATTTTGGATTATGGTGTCTAGTACTCTTTGTAATAACCTAACGGTAGATATATGTCCATGTCTCTGTTAGGAAGCAGAGCTGTTGGAGCCATTGATGCCTGCAATCAGATCTTGCCTTGACCACAGGCACTCCTATGTTCGCAGGAATGCTGTCATGGCAATTTACACCATATACAGGTATGCTAAGCATAAGTTAATGCTAATAATTTTTATTTTCTGTTCTGTTAAATTTTTCTCACCTAATCCTAATACATCTTAATGAATCTACAATAGTAGGGAAAGCATTTTGGAACACTTCTGAAAATGCAAGAAGTGCTATCAGTCCATAAATTTCTTTCTTTATGGATTTTGTTCAACTTGCCACTCCCCTAAAACAATGTTTTTCTCTTAATCAGATTCTTGTGATCATTGTGCAGAATGAATTTTGTCATTTACTTATTCCACACATGTTGCTCAATCAATTAAGTGTTATTCTTTGTGTTTTGTTCTAGAAATTTTGACTTTCTCATCCCTGATGCACCTGAACTTGTGTTCAATTTCCTCGAGAAGGAACAAGATGCTTCATGCAAGCGAAATGCCTTCATGATGTTAATTCATGTTGACCAGGTAATTACCGATCCCCATATCAAAGTGATTTATGTTGCTTCTTAACTCAATCACATTCACCAGCTTGATCCTGAAATGTGTGATCGGTTACTAATTAGTGCTGTGCAAGAGACGTCTGATACATGTTACAGTAGTTTATCATTTGCTTGTCTCTTAGGAAAAAGCTCTCGACTACCTCAGCACTTGCATTGATCAAGTCCACTCTTTTGGAGACATTTTGCAGCTTGTTATTGTCGAATTGATATACAAGGTTTGCATTGCCAATCCGTCTGAAAGATCAAGATTTATCAAATGCATCTACAACTTGTTGAATTCCTCATCAAATGCAGTCAGGTACGAAGCTGCAGGCACACTTGTCACCCTCTCATCTGCACCAACCGCAGTTAAGGTATGTATGAGCCAAGGTGTATTATCTTTATTTATGATGCTTTTGACTTATCTATGTTCCTACAAAGACTTCTATTCTCTGCCTGAAGGATAAAAGATGTTTGTGTCTGGGAAATTGTTTCTGCAACCCTGCAAAGGGTTCTACTCCCTGGGGAAGCATCTTCATTTATGAAGGTGTCTAGATAACTACAAGGGCTACCTTTTTTGTAAAGACTTTTATGCCCCATGGCAGACTCATTTAATTCAACAGAACCCTCCAGCTCTTATTGAAGACTTCTATTTCCCTGTAAAGTTATTTGGTGATCAAATAGAAATTCTGGATAGTATATGATCTCCCAACTAAACTGAGGCTTATAGCTGATTTTCCGGAAATAAATAGAAGTAAACTGCAGTTTTTTTTCAATCAGTATTTATGTTTATTGCAGTTCGTTTTGATTTTCTAGGCAGCAGCTACTTGCTACATTGATCTGATCGCAAAAGAAAGTGACAATAATGTCAAGTTAATTGTTCTTGACCAGTTGATTAAGCTCAAGGACAACCAAGCCCACGAAAGAGTTTTACAGGTATAATACTTGCCATGGGTTGACTTTGAATATTCGCTGCTGTTATCTCCAGAAGGTGCAGCGAGTAAGTAATGTGTATTAGTATGAAGTTCGTGTGGGCTTAATGCTGTTCTTTACCGCAGGACCTCGTCATGGACATTCTACGGGTCCTGACCAGCCCAGATTTGGAGGTTAGGAAGAAGACTTTGGATCTCGTGTTGGATTTGATGACGACAAGAAATTGCGAAGATGTAAGTTATTCAACTAATGCATCATACCATTTTAAAACGCGTTTTCTTTTCTGAGCTATGGTTGTATGGTATAGGGTTGTCTCTTATGAACACGCACGAGTTTTCAATTGATGATTGCTAATTTCAGGTTGTCATGCTGCTGAAGAAAGAAGTCACTAAAACACACACTGAAACCGACCAAGATGGTTCCGGCAATTACAGACAGGCACGTAAAACATTCAGTTTCTTTGTTTGAATGTCGAATTTTTCTTATCTCATTTGTGTCGTAATGGTTTTTTCAGCTATATCCTCTTCATACTGGGCTACTGTTAATGTCATATGCTTCCTTTTTAGATTTTAGTTCGAACTCTGCATTCCTGCAGTGTCAAGTTCCCTGAAGTAGCTCCGTCAGTTGTTCCAACGGTTTGTGAAATCTATTTCTATCTATCCTATCTCCGTCATTTTTTTTCTTTACTCAATCTGTTTCTTTTCTGGAAACAATTCTTGTCGAACCTGACTGTAAAATTTCATATAAAATTTCTGAATCGAATCAAACCCTCTCTTGCTATGTTTCTTATGGATAGTTTCCTCTCTTCAATTAGTTGACGGAATTCCTTGGCGATAGCAACGAGCAAGCGGCCTTACACGTGTTGCTCTTCATTCGAGAAGCAATTCAGAAATTCGAATCATTGAAGCCAGTCATTCTCGACAAACTCCTGGAAAGTTTTCACGGTATCAAGTCTGTTAAGTAAGTCATAGTTTCTGACTACTGTATAGCGCCCCCCCCGAACTGTTGCTTGTCACGAGTTATTGTATCAGCATGAACAGCTTCATAGACGGGGGTTTTTACTTGTTTCAGGATTCATCGCCATGCATTGTGGATCCTGGGAGAATACTGCGTAAAGTCACGTGATATATTATCTGTAATGAAAGAGATTAAAAGCGGACTTGGCGAAGTAAGACTTTTCAATGCATTTTCCTGTCGCTCCCCCGTTTTTTGCCATTGTGTGTCTGTTGAAGCTGATGCAAGTTATTGTATTGTACGGGGGGTGATGATAACAAGTTGATCAAATGGCGTTTTTCTGTTTATAGATACCCATGGTTGACGATGAACTAAGGAAGACAGCTGGGGAGGAGAAAGAAGGTAGTTTAAGAATGCATTTGAATTTTAGCGTCCGTTTCAGCTCTACTTATTAGAAAGTATACTTATTATTACCACGGAAAATTACTCTAGTTGATTTTCGCTATTCAGAGCTGCAAAAGGAAGTGAAAATTTGCTCGACATATCTAGAATTTGAGTTATCAAAAGTAATGTGTAGGCTCGACAATTTGTTTAAGATAGTATCCGGAGTACTGAGAGTCAACTGTTCTAAGTTGATGCAGGCTTTAGTCTAGTGGTGGATGTTTGTTAAATATTCTCTTAATGTTGTTGTTTTATTTCAGGTGAAGAGGAAGTGAAGGGTAGCAGCCAGAAGCTGGTAACAGCCGATGGAACCTACGCGACTCAGAGTGCTTTTACAAGCAAGACTGGTGGTGCATCTTCCTCTGGTGAAGTCAAGCGGTATGATATTTATCAATATATTTCTGTTTGATCGGTATTTTTATGTATTAGCAATGTATTTCTCTCTCATACTTTGAAGAGTTATAATACTTCTCATAGCTCTTTCGATGTCAGCAGACCCCTGATCAGTAAATTTGACTGCCTCCAATAAAATAAAATAAAAAATATCAGCTGGTAATATAAAAGTAGAATAGAAATAAAATGAAAATAATCTAGTAAGTATTACACTGGCAAAAGGTAGAGCCTAATCGCTTTGTTAATTGTTTCATTGTACAGGCCTCCGTTACGAAGCTACTTGATGGATGGAGACTTTTTTGTCGGTTCGGCAATCGGCAGCACTTTGACAAAGCTTGCACTGCGGTATACGGAGCTCGAGAACGATGCGAAGAAGAAAAATGTGAGGAAATTTTATACCTGTTGGTTGCAGCTTCAATAACACTTAGAACTCAAACAACTCGGGCAGTGAATTTTGTCCAGGTCGCCGTATTAATTAGCGACAATGATTGATAACCTTTTGTTTTCACTATGCCTAGCAGTGGTATCTATATGTAGTGTAGCGGCATGTGAAATTGATTCTTGTTTTTCTTTTCTTGCAGTCATTCTGTGCCGAAGCTATGCTTATCATCAGCAGCATAATCCATCTCGGAAAATCGGGATTGCCAAAAACGGTATGTTGTTCTCGGCTCATTCAACGAGTCTTTGTTTACGCTAATTGAACTGTTGTTTCTCTTTATACGAAAGACGCTGTAATAGACGGTATGTGAAATGTGCGAGCGAAATGCAGGGGCTCGATGTTGTTAATCTAATTTTACTTGTTGTTAGACATCACAAGATACGAACTTCTCCACAATTTTTCATCATGTTAATGGTAGACCAGAGTTGTTTTGTGTTAGATTCTAATTTGCTTTTTCAACCTCTGATTTTTGTCAAAGGCAATCAGTGAAGATGATGTGGACAGGTTGGCAACTTGCGTGAAAGCTCTGGCGGAAAGAAACCCGGTTCTCAAAGGTATTTTTAGCAACGAATGCAGAAAGGCGTTGTCAGTGATGCTCGAGGAAAATGCCCAGATTCAAGATTCTGGAAAGGTATGTTGGAAAGTTTATTATTCTTTCACTGTTGTCCTTGCCAGAATCTTGCAAGTTGTTCCTGAGCGTCACTAGTTGTCCTTGAGTGGCACCATTTGTCTCTGAATGACACGGATTGGTTTAAAAATCGATCAATTAACTGGAAGTCTCTAGTTGTTTGTAATTGGCCTAGAACGTCACTAGTTTTCTTTGAGTATCACCACTTGTCTCTGAGCGTCACTTATTGTTTTAAACAGTGACCAATTACCGTGAATGACAAAATTAGCGCCCCCTGCCGAATAAGTGCCCCGGGATAAAGGCAATCTTTTGTAATAAGCGCCCCCTAAGTAAACTGGGTTGGTTGTTTAATGATCTTGGCCTCCGTATAAGTAAACTGAATCCCCCCGTCAATTCCGGTTTGAATAAGCTGAATTAACACACGTTTATCTTCTCCCTAATTGTTTCATTAACACTTCACTCCTAATTGGGAACACATTAATTTACGACTAATTGTTCACCTGTAAACAAGGTAGTAATCAAAACAAGAATGCTGAAAATGTACAGCATTTGAATATGGGTGTGATGCAGCAAATGTCTAAAATGCTCGCCAACATGTGTACAAGGCAAAGCTGCTGCTAATTACTGTATAATTAAAACAGTATTGAAGCAGTATTGGCGAGGGATACGTGTGCTTCTTGAAGCATCGTTTCTTCACGAATCTTCGTTAATCGCCTGCTTCCTCTTCTCCTCCTTCTTCTTCTTCTTCCACCTCTCCATCTTCTGTTGTTGCTTCTTGGAAGTGCTGGTATTCCGCGACGAGATCACTAAGATCGGCTTGTGCTTCTGTGAATTCCATGTCATCCATACCTTCGTTCGTGTACCAGTGAATGAAGGCCTTTCTTCTGAACATGCTCGTGAACTGTTCGTCCAGGCGCTTGAATATCTCCTGCAGTGCCGTGTTGTTGCCAATGAACGTTCCCGCGAGCTTCAATCCGCGCGGTGCGATGTCACAGACGGCCGTTTTGATATTGTTGGGGATCCATTCGACGAAATCTGCACTGTACTTGTTCTGGATGAGCATTACTTGGTTTTCCACGTCTTTCATGGACATGCGACCCCGTAGTATTGCCGCTGCAGTGAGATATTTTCCGTGCCGCGGATTGCAAGCGGCCATCGTGCTGCCGGGGTCGAACAGTTGCGTGAATAGCTCGTGCACGGTTACCGCTTCGTACGCCGCCTCCGCTTTGCTAACGAGCGGCGCGTACGATGGCATGAAGAAGTGGAGACGCGGGAACGGTACCATGTTGACGGCCAGTTTGCGCAGATCCGAGTTGAGCTGCCCAGGAAAGCGGAAACATGTCGTAATGCCGCTCATCGCCTGCGACACGATATGATTCAGGTCTTCGTACATTGGACTTGGCAGCTTCAAACGACGCATGCAGATGTCGTAGAGAGCCTCGTTATCGATGCAAAAACAGCCGTCTGTATGCTCAATCAGTTGATGCATTGCCAAAACGGCGTTGTACGGCTCCAGTACGACATTGGACACTTTTGGCGATGGTACGATACTGAAGCTGTTCATCATGCGGTCCGGGTATTCCTCGCGGATCTTGGAAAACAGCAGCGTTCCGAGTCCGGATCCCGTGCCACCACCCAGAGAATGCGTCAGCTGGAATCCTTGTAAACAATCGCAAGACTCGCCTTCTTTCCTCACCACGTCCAGGATCTCTTCCACGAGCTCAGCACCTTCGGTGTAGTGACCCTTTGCCCAGTTGTTTGCAGCTCCGCTTTGTCCGTGCACGAAGTTGTCCGGTCGGAACATCGAACCAGTGGGCCCGGCCCGTATGGCATCAATCGTGCCTGGAAACGAACAAGTCATTTATCAAAAGGATTCTGCAATGCATTGTATTTGATTGTGATTATAATTCAATACAATTGGTGATTGGTTGAATTTTCGGGTACTTGTCAATATCAGCTCTAAAACGAATGGGCGTTTTCTTCAGGTTCTCGGTATGGCATTTTCAAATTGAAAATAGCTTATTTAGGCCTTATTGCTGCTTATGAGCAGCACGTGTAAAACCTAATGCATGATGCTTTACGTTACACTAAACACACTAATACCACAATTATCTATGCTACGCTAATAGCACAGTCAACTGTAAATCACGGACGGCATACCTGGCTCCAAGTCGACAATAACTGCCCTTGGAATGTATTTTCCATGATCGGCCTCTTGAAAGTAGACTTCAGCCCTTTCGAGTTGTATATCTTCAGCATTTTTCATCGCCGTGCCTGTTGGATCTATTCCATGCTCTTCGGTAATGTCTTGCCAGAACCTTGACCCTATCTGTGTGCCACATTGCCCAACTGGTACTGAGATAATTTCCCTCATTTTCAATCACAGTCTATAGGCTCCTTTGCA
This sequence comes from Sanderia malayensis, assembly GCA_013076295.1. Lineage (NCBI taxonomy): Eukaryota > Metazoa > Cnidaria > Scyphozoa > Semaeostomeae > Pelagiidae > Sanderia > Sanderia malayensis. The sequence continues at coordinate 3,510,902 of RQOL01000855.1, forward strand.
GTTTTAATTCAACGCCCCGAAGTGTATTTCCTAATATCACCGATGTAAAGCATGTGCTGGTTAAATACTTCAAACAGCAGGGCCTATTGTTTTGAAATTGATCGGAAATATCCCAATTGCGTCATGCTGTTGTTTTCTGGGCAACGGGGGCTCGTGTCGCCGAATGCGGTCAGACAAAGCTGAACCTCGGCACTGCTATTCATCCAGCCATGGAATATTTTTTGTCTGATTAATTTTGTTTGGTTACACAATGGAGGACAATGGCCCCCGGTTTTGTCTGTCTAAACTTTGACAGTTCACCTGTGAAATTATTTTGCATTGTGTTTGATGTCCTTTTGATCGATTACCGACCTTCTTGCAATGCACTCTGGGCTTCTCAACACGTGGATTTTCCAACATGGCTTTTCATTCTCGTTTTCGCGCGCAGTTGCGTCAGATGATGGAAATAGAATTAATCTTTCATGACGTAATGGTTAAAAATACCCAATGATGTAATTGCCCTAAAGCTCTGGAAATTCAAAACAAAGGAAGCTTCAGATTACAGGCGAAACAGATGGCTTTTTGCCATTGTTTCGTTGTATTATTAATCGGAAGGTGAACAAACAATGTCAAAATTATTAGACAGATTTATTAACTCAAACCCTGCAAACCTCTGAGCTCTTGCAAACTGAATATAACCATTTACCTTTTCAATTTTACTTCCTGTGCATAAAAGCTTATGGATTTAATCTTCGGGATTTAATCCAGCAAAACTAAAAAATATTTTTGAAACCATTTGACAGCTAGTTTCATGCTGCCCGCCCCCTAATTCTTGAAGTTTGAACATTTTGATTCCACTTTTATATCTAATTTTATTAAAATCAAAGAGTTTTTAATTTTCAACCATTATTTTGTGTTTAAATTTCAATCATGCAATATTAATCAATTTGCCCACAAAATTAATTTCATGAAAACAAGTTTTAATCATTTTTATTTTTTTAACTTGTTGGTCACAACTACCGTCCACATTATATGATAAAATCCACAAGGTTCTTCTTTCACTTGAACCAAAAAGTAGAATACCAGAAAAATTTTCCAGAGTAAATCTTCTGCTTCGGTCTGCCATCATAAAGTTAACAAAGAATGATGTAATACTTGTTAGCCTCGCAGCAACAGAAAGATCTTTCCGAATTAGCCGAATCATTCGAATTTTTAGTACCTTGTCTCAAGAAATAGTAGTAACATCGTCTTCTCTGCAGCTATACAGTGCCTCTGCGGTGGATTTTTAAATTTGGCATATTTTAGCTTAATTTGGCATAATTGTTTTTTTAAAATTTGGTATGTCTTGAATTTTCAAATCTGGCAACCCTGGATGACATATGCTGCAAAATCTGCTGCAGGATTTCGGCTATTTTTCTTGCAGCTCAGGTTAATGTTGATAAAGTGATGAAATTGACTTTTGTATTGACCACCGAATGATGTAGCAAAGTATTGCCGTTCTTTACAGGTTAGCATAGAAAAGAAAGCAATCATTAATCAACCAGATGATTCTATATCATTCTTGCAACTCTTCTCGAAAGACGATCAAAATGTTGCAGAAGTAAGTAGTTATTCATAATAATAATCATACTTTGATTTTTATTTGGTTATTACGTGTTTGTTAAAGTGCCATTATAGCTTTTTTTTATTTGCTAAAACTATAGATTCGAATTCGCTGATTCTGAATCTGCTTTTACTTTTTTGATCTCATGAGTACTTTTTGAGCTACAAGGTGTTTTCCCTCACACTCTCTTGACACACTTCGAGGACTGGGATCTACCTACTATGACATCATAGTAGGGACCCCGTTTTTTTTCCGTACTGAAGCAACAAGTTTGACACTGATTTTCTCCAAGAAAACGAATGTTTTTGTTCGTTTTTTTTACTCAAATAGTTAGATATTGGGCGTCGGTTACCCAGAATTGGATTTTTAAACAATTTTGATCGGTCAGTTGCTTTAAAATTGAAATGCAAAATTTCCATGTAGTGGCTGTCCAATCTGTGGACACGGCGCGGGCACGTGCCGCGGCCTGATAATAAAGTATTTGGGCTAACCTTAGAGTAAAAGTGAGTTTGCTTGTATGGAATTTACTTTAATTGAAAAGACGATAGTAAAAATTAAAGTAAAGTATCATATACCACTATAATTTCTTGGAAGACCGATACCGATAAATCAGAAGTTGTTCCCATGAAACGAGGAGTATATGCGATTGTGAGTGCTGGCCAACTACAGGCATACATACAGGGCCTAAATTATTGCATTGAATTTCAATTTGCGTTTTAAATACAACCCAGCTTATTGCCCAGTGTCGTTAAATCGCTTCGAAAGGTCTCTTTTTGCGTGGAATTTTCTTTAAAACTTTTCATTGAAAAATTGTTGGGCTACGCCAAAGAATATGTGGGATCAAATCGATCAACAACAGGCCTTCGCGGAGTTTATTTCATCGCCAAAGTCACTACTACAGCCAGCACACAGTCGCATCCTCTCCTGATGATGTTTGTATTTCTCAGGATTATATAAGAATCATTATGCCTTATAACCACTGTCCAATAAATAAATTTTAGCAACTATGACTTTCTTTTATTGAGTACTTGCGTTCTCTTAAAAGCACACAACACAAGCTTCGCAAACACATTGATTGCTTTGATTTGCTGTTGCCCTCCTTCCGCAGCAAAACATTCACACACCACACACAACACAGTCCAATACACATATCACCCACCACACTACAAGCTCAGCTTGTCTTGCTCATGCATCCACAGGCCGCGGCACGTGCCCGCGCCGTGCCCACAGATTGGACAGCCACTACATGGAAATTTTGCATTTCAATTTCAAAGCAACTGACCGATCAAAATTGTTTAAAAATCAAATTCTGGGTAACCGACGCCCAATATCTAACTATTTGAGTAAAAAAAACGAACAAAAATATCCGTTTTCTGGGAGAAAATCAGTGTCAAACTTGTTGCTTCAGTACGGGAAAAAAAACGGGGTCCCTACTATGATGTCATAGTAGGTAGATCCCAGTCCTCGAAGTGTGTGAAGAAAAATGGTGAAAGTGACGAAATATCGACACTTTCACACGTTATAACTCGTGAACTACGCGTCAGATTTCAAAAATATTTTCAGATTTTAAATCAGCGTTGCAAGTTTTCCTGATATAAAGAATAAAAAAAAAGCTATAGTGGCACTTTAAGCATTCACAATTTCATTCTGAAGCCTGCAAATCGACATGCTCGTGTATTGTTATTATATGTTGGAGTATAATCCGTGACAAACATCAAGTTATCTCCCAAACAAATCTTCTTAATCGATGTTTTACATAACTATTACTTAGCTGTAATGTCATATAATGTTGTATTGTTTATGCATTCATTTAGAACCAATTTGAACTCAGCTTGCTTCAAGCCATCGGTAATCCGATTTCAAGCAAGAACGAAGACCCAAAGAACACTAAACTCAACAAGGTAAAATAATCTTATATATACAGGATGTGCCGAAAAAGTAACCGCCTCCCTCTAACAAAATTATTTATTGAGAATCTTTAGTTTTAATAGGAATGATAAGGAAATTTATCCCATGCAATATCCAATTCAAAAGACATCTTGTTTGGAAATATTGTGCTATTGAATATATGTTCTTTCATCCTTCAGCAATTATTAATTAAAGATTTCCAGTCGCAAAACTGGCTGTTGACAATGTATGTTAAAAATGAAAAATACAAAAGTCAGAAATAACAAAATCATAAGGTGCTCAGGGTGTTCTTTTCGCTGTCGAATACATTTTTGTAGTTGTTATTCACAAGTACATATTATCATCATCCCTGCAATTTTACGTTCTGCTAATAAACCCCACGTGGCCGTTTAATAGCTTGATGCAATTCCACTATACAGAGATGTTTTTCGCGAGTTGAAAATTGCAACTGCTCAGACCTTTAATAGACGATAATAATAACAAGATATTTTTACACAATGTTTTTTTGCCTCTAATATTTTATGGTTTCTAATTCTAACCTATTTACATCTATTTTATAAAAGAATATTTTTGCGCGTGGGATTACTTTTTCTGACCCATCGCGATTTTTCAGGAAGATTGATGCTCTTATGTTCATCACAAGAATTCACCACCAGAGCTCTCCTCTCGGGCTCTAAATCATCGCCGTTTATAAGAGTCTGACTGGTTTCTTTCAGGTTGCCCAGCTGACTGGTTTCTCGGATCCAATCTATGCCGAAGCATACGTCAATGTCAACCAATACGACATTGTCCTCGATGTTCTTATTGTCAATCAAACTGGCGACACTCTTCAGAATGTGACGCTGGAGCTTGCCACACTTGGTAAGGCTTTTGCTACAAATTCTTCTTCTTTTAACCCAAGTACCACAGCAAACACCTACATGAAACAACCAGTAGATTATGAAATATATTAGACTCTGCTCAAAACAATAAATAAACTAAAGGCTATTGTACTTTGAGCTACTATGAGCAGTGGTTGGTTTCAAATTTCAGAAGTTCTTATACACTGATGTTTACTATTCAGAAGTTCTTACACACTGCTGTCTATTGTTTGATTGTTTGTCATGTATTGCTTGTACGTACCTTCAGTTTTCTTGCCTGATCAATGGTTGACTCCGACACGATATATCTTGCTTTGGTTTGCTCTCTGCTCGTAGACACCACTGCATTGTAAGCCAAACAGCTCTTAAGTACACTTGGCCATTCGATACTTTGTCGTTATCTTTGAATTTGACAGTTTGATACTTTATCTTTGCAGGCGACCTGAAACTTGTAGAGAAACCATCTGCAATTACATTGGCACCACACGACTTTTCCAACATCAAGGTAAGCTAACTGGCACAATCATCGTTGCAATATTGTTTCTCAATATTTATGTACAGCTGGTTTTACTTATTTATCCTCTGCTATATTAGCATTGCATTGGACAATGCAGATACGGCCAGGAGTATATATATTGATAGCACAGTTCTTTCGTACTTGAAAGAGTAGATTTTTTTATTAGAAATCATGTGTGCCTGTATTACAAGATACAGATAAGTGGCTGTCATACCGTTGTTACGATCACTAGTGAAGTTGCCAAATTCTTTCATAATTAAGCCCATAGCTAATGTGGCAAGTTCATTACAACCGCCAATATTTCGTCGCCTAATTGTGACCGTATCAATGACGTTGCACCCCATTATTTCTACTTAACATGTGTACCATACATATCTGTGCTATGCATTTGTTTAGGCAAGCGTGAAAGTTGCTTCAACTGAAAATGGCATCATATTTGGAAATATTGGTAAGTTTTTGTCTACACTATTTGATTGCTGTATTGTATCACTGAGACTGACAGATCTTTGTTGATGCTTTCCCATAGTCCATGCTATCTATCCACACTTGGTTTCTTTAGATAATTAATCGATTGATATTTTCATTGCCAGTGTACGACGTGTCTGGAGGAGCTGGTGACAGAAATTGCGTCGTTTTGAATGATATTCACATTGATGTTATGGATTATATTCTCCCAGCAACGTGTACCGACACTGAGTTCAGGACCATGTGGGCCGAATTTGAATGGGAGAACAAGGTATCTTAATCTGATTATCATCTTTCCTGTAATTGAGAGACATCTCTCTGTTAGTTGACCGATGTGTAAGAGTGTGCTAAGTTAACAGTTACCTATGCTGTAACATGATTTCAGCCTTACAGCACAGATGACGATAATATAAGTTGTTGTTTCTTATCACCCGGTTGAAAGTTGATTGATATCCTTCCTTAACGTTGACTCGTCTATCTACCTTTACCTTGACTCGGTTATCTACCTTTACTATGACTCTGTTATCTATCTTCACTATGACTCGGCTATCTACCTTTACTATGACTCGGTTATTTACCTTTACCTTGACTCGGTCTACCTTTACTATGACTCTGTTATCTACCTTTATGTTGACTCCTACCTTGTGCTGCCTGGTGCACCGTGTTTTTGTTGTAGTCTGATACTTTGACTTAAAGGTGACTGATGCAAATGTCTTTGATCGCCAGACATCTCGATTTAAAACTGACTGATAGCTTTGACTTTAAACGGTCAATGCTTGTGTTGGGTGTTACTTCTATTTAGCGTTGACTGGTGCAAATGTCTTTCCTTTACTTGTGCATCAGCTTAAATGTGATGTGTCTGATACCTGTAACATGCTTCATCTGATACCTCTACCTTAAATTGACTAGTACACATGCTATTGAAGAGAACATTCCTTTTTGTAGGTTTCTGTAAACACGAACATAACAGACCTTCGTGAATATCTTGATCATATTGTCGCATCGACCAATATGAAGTGTCTTACTCCAGAAAAGGTATTTCCTGCGTTTATTCAATTAGACCACAACTTATGCAATAGTTTGATTAGATTTTACATCTCGATTGTATCCTAAGCAGCAGTGTACTTCTAATACCCGGATGGTACTCTGAATTTCTTTTTCACTTTGACAGGCCCTGTCTGGTGATTGTGGCTTCATGGCTGCAAATTTTTATGCAAAGAGTATATTTGGTGAGGACGCACTGGCCAATTTGAGTATTGAAAAGTCAGTGAATAGCAGTGGAGATGATACACATGTCATTGGGCATATTAGAATTAGAGCCAAGAGTCAGGTATTATTTGTAGCATCACTTTCCTTTTAATTTTAAACAAGAATACGTACCTCGAATGCCTTCATCTCCCGCCCCTTTACCCACGTCCCAGAGACATCAGCCTATGTACCAATGGTTTTATAGTTGATCTGATTTTTATAGGAAGCTAAGGGAACAAAAATGTGCTTATTATACCCGAAGTTCATTTTGAACCAAGGTTTAAAAGTATAATAAATTTGTTCAACGGACAAGAGGGTTAGTTCGTTACACCGGGAAGCTCGTAATCTTGGAAGGATATTTGTTCTATTTCGATTCCATTGTTTTTACTTTTGTGCTTTTTATTCAACAGGGTATGGCATTGAGTCTCGGTGATAAAATCAATTTGTCTCAGAAGAAATCCATCTGATTTCAATCAAGATCAGACTCAATATAGCATGGAATATTACACTGTTTATTCATAGTATGAATGATAAGTATTGTTTAACATTGTTGCGCAATTGAAGTGCCACCATATATTTTTTATTTTCTGTTTCAAAAACACTTGGTACACCGATTTCAACGTGTTAGATTTCAAAATCTGACACGTAAAACATCGATTTGCTTGAGCTATTATGTAAGGGCTTGATTTAACACTGGGAGAATCTGTAACAACTTTGGTGGGATATCGTTGAGATCGTCCTTCTGCTGCCAGTTTGAAGCCTAAATCTTCATTATTTCCTTTCGGTGCATTTCGTTGTGCCCAGTCAAGAATCATCACGATCAAGTACGGAGCAATAGTATCTCCCTGTAGGACACGTCCTGTCAAAATACTAAACAGAGTGGTTTTTCCATCCAGCGATACTATCGCTTTTAAATTTTGCTTTTGTGCTCTAATAGCTACATGCACTGCACCGCATTCACAGTCTTGTTAGGTGATCAAAAGATATAAAAAATTGCTCTGTTTACAGTATCAAATGTCTTTTTGAAGTCTACGAATGTGATCACAGCTTTTTCCTTTTGACCCTAATAGTAAGTATATGTCCAAAATTAGATCTTCTGGAACGAAATTCATTGTGATTCCTTCTTAGTGCCGTTTCCATAGCAAGTCTGATGCGTTTCAGGAGCATCATGTTTACTGTCATTGTTATGATTGATTTTTAGACTGATTCCTCTGTTATAGTTGCTACAATCATTCAGATCATCAGATTTTGGCATGTGAACTGAGCTCGAAATTCTCCACAGCTCTTGGTATTCTGCATCGTTAAGAAACTCATTGCAGTGCACCAACACAATATCGTCGAGGTTACATCTTTTGAGAACTTTTGATGTGATGTTGTCTTCTCTAGCTGACTTTCCTTCTTTCAAGCCATTTATGGCTTTTTGTGCTCACCCATGCCAATTGAGTCGTCCCTGATTTTGAGATATATTTTTTAAAGGGAATGGATGTCTCTCTCGGAGCATCCTTTGATGGCATGATTGTCAGATGCGATTCATAGGGAGCTTAGAGTCAATTATGACGATCGTCATGGATTTTATGATACCAACATGAATCTTGGCACACATGTAGAGTTCAATATGCTGGAAAAATAGGGTCGGAGCCGGAGCCTCAATCTCAATTTGTCCCGAGATGCTCTTTTTCAGACTATAATGCTTGGAGCAGTCTTCAACAAGGTACTATCAATGAAGGCATTATTAAACATTACAGCTTTCTAAAAAACACAGATTCATGATCGAAATCGTCGATTTAGTTTATGCACTGAAAATATCTTAATTAGCACCCTTCCAAGAGTTTTAACTATGACGTCATTTTTATGATGATGTAATTGGTGGTCCAGGTGAATTTTAGTGCAAGATCAAAGTTGTTGGCATGGTTGATTATGTGTCTGGTAAAGGTAGCGATTTTGTTCCCATAACGTCACCAATGAATATTTTAAACAGGCAAGGAATCGGTCTGCTTTATATGCGATCTGTAATTTAAGAGAGGAGATGGCTGAGACTATATAACACGACCATGGTTGTCAACTTTGTGCATTTTGGGCTGTGGATGTTGCATGTATAATTTTGCATTGTAAGGTAGATTGTTCATGCTAACTTCTTCTTTACCAAGGTTGAGTTGCCAAATTTAAAACCAGAATTTATCAATGTATAAATCCAATGCAAAATATTTGTGCCAGAAGGGGTCGTCCATGCATACTCGGCTGGTTTTTGAAACAGGTTTGTTGAGTTAAATTGGACAGTTGAGTCTACGTGCAGGTTGTCAAGGACACCACCAAATTTGCGAATGTCGCAACTAACAACAGAACCTTGAGCTTCAAACCTTACATCACAGATGCGTTGAGGACATCTTTACTAAACAATACTCGACATTCTAACAAAAGGAATTTATTCATTGCAAGAGAAAATTGAAAAAGTTACACTCAATACAAATGGACAATTTAGTTTATTAATTTTACTACTTTATTTTTTATAATATGTGTATAAATTGTATTATTCTATTGATACTGATTATTTTTATATAATAAATTTAATATAATTTATTTTCTTTAATGAATTAATTTATTTATTTACACTCTTCTTTTTATAAGAATAAACTTTATAAGAATAATGAGGCTCAAAATTCGTGAAATTTAAGAAAATTTTAAGAATATTGGCAGGCTCACGATCTTGTGAAACTATTATTTTTAGCAAGCTTTTTTTCTTTTTGAATTGGTGTGTTAGCCGTTCTGTTAGCCATTGTAATAGTTATGCGTTTTTGGCATTGATGATAATAATAGCAGTGTATTGCCATATCCGTATTTTCTGCCGCGCTAAGAATAATTTAAGAATATTCCGGGGCTCAAAATAGAAAAAAATTAAGAATAATGAGGCTCAACAAAAAATTAAGCATTCTTATAAAACGAAAAGAGTGTAATCTCTTTCGAACAATATTTTTAAATCTATCTGTTTATTTTCATTTTTCTTTTATTTATGTTTTATTTCTATTTTCAGTGAACCAGGTTGTAAACAAGCTTAAGCCCAATTCTGTAATTCGTTTAAAATGATAAATACATACATACTTACACACGTACATTTGTTGCCATGGCTGAAAAGAAAAAAAGAGACAGAAAGTCACATTTTTCCCACTTCCCCAAGAGTTGTTAATTTGCGCATGCGCATTGTGATGTGATTCAAAGATAACAGAGGGGAGACAAGAAGACTGCTTCATGCAAATGTGTTATGTTGAATTTTTTTAATTTTCGCGTTCATTTCATTTGTCCACCATGAACGAAGCAGTACAGCTATTCGATAAGGAGCTCTCTGTCATAACAACTCCACTCGCAAAGCAGTTGAGTTCGAGAGAGGTTCTTGTGAAGGTAAAACTTTTATTAACTTTTGGCTGCACACGTTGCAATCTACTTCCGTTTGGCCTAGCCCATCTCAAGTCTGTCCTGTGTATTTTTGCACTTGTGGCTTTATAAATTTAAAATTTTAATCATTCGAATGGTACCCAGTTATAGTATTGATAAAACACGAATTCTTTATTTTATTCATCCCTGTCCTTTTTTGCAAAAAGGTGAGCTATTCTGGAGTTTGTGGAACTGACTTGCACATCCTGAGTGGGGAGTTTCCAGTGTCAAAATCTGCTGTCATCCTCGGACACGAGTTTTGCGGAGTTGCGGACTGTGTCGGAACAGAGGTGAAGCACATCAAAGTTGGCCAAAGGTATAATACATTATTAATGAGAACATAGATAAGTGCAAACGAATTTTTCTCCTTCTGTAATTATAAAATTTTGCCACAGTTATTTTGCAGATTGCATTCCGTGTTGTTCAGCATCTTGTGTGTTGATTTCTAGCTAAATAGCCGCCGCCTTTACGACTTACTTCTTTGCTTACAGCCGCTTTTAATTAAATTATTCTGAAAACAGAAGGTATTGACTGGGAATTTTATTACTTTGAACATCAGAGAAAAACAACATGCTGTGTCAGAAGAGTTGAAGCAGCTGCATAGAATAGAGTCTGTACTGTAACAACCTGCACATTTGTATATTAGAAAAAGTATTCCTCAATGAATAGGTACATTCCATTTCAAAACAATCAGGTAATTTTAGATCCACAAAATATGAACCCAATTGAGAAACTGTGACATGCCAAATCAAGATACTTTTGGTACCAAGTGGTTTTGTCCAAGTGGTGTGTGTACACCATTATGCCATAAATTTATTGAATCTCCCTTCAACATGATTGAAAACAGGAAAACCCCCAGGATGCTTAAAGGAGAATTTATGGTAGTCAATATGTAGATGTGAACATCCAACTTGAACAGACTTAATTTTCTTTTTTGTTATTTTCTGTTGCTGTCTTGAATTAGGACAGAAAGCCTTGCAGAATTCAATTGCTTAATGCAATCGTTTGATATGTACTGACCAGGGTTGATCTTACATCCTTAATTAACATAGCATCTTTGATTTTTTATCAATTTTAGAGTTGTTGTCAATCCAAACACCAACTGTAATGTTTGCAGTTACTGCACTAGGGGTGATCCCCACTTTTGCAAGACTGGGGGCATCAGATCAACCACTGGCATTTGGAGAAATGGTGGCTGGGCTAGATATTGTAAGGTATAATTTGCCATTTTTTATTTGTTCAACCTTTTACTGAAGTCATTTTGATCTGGATTTTTTGGTTTTAATACTGTGATTTTTTCTTTCTCCTTCAAAGAGCAGTTAATTGACACAACAACCTTTTTGCTTAAGCTTTCAACATCTTCTTTTCTCGATATTTTTGTGGCTATAATGCTTGTATTTTTCTACATACGTTTATACAGATTTTTTATTTTTAAAGGTCTCTGGCTCACAGGTTCATTCATTATCTGAGAACATTCCAATGAAGCATGGTATCTTTTGTGAACCATTCTCTTGCCTTGTACGTGGATGGGATATGATGCAACCGATAAGGTCAGATGCTAAGATCCTTGTCTGTGGTGCTGGTAAGTAAAGCCTCTACCTAACTCTACCCCACTTGTCCTGTTTTTTTATTTCAATTTTTCATTATCCATCTTTCATGCTGTTAGTTTTTGTAACAAACCTTCTTGCCAAAGGTTCTCTTAGTTGTTTTTCAATATGTGAAAAGTTGTTCTTTTTTTTTAGGAATAATTGGCTTGCTTTGGGCATCAATTTTCCACTTCAGAGGCTTTCGCGAGTTTGTGATCACCGAGATATCAGAACGACGACGTAACACTGCCTGCAACCTCGGACTAGGTCTCAAAGTTGTCCATCCTGACAATCTCTTGAATCAGTACCAAGAGGCCAAACGCAACGGAAATGAAGACTGGGGGTTTGATGTTATTGTTGACTGCACAGGAGCTCCCAAAGCCATTGAGCAGGAATTTCTGTACACTCGCAGAGGTATGTTACATTGTTGTCACTTGTTCTATTGACTGTTTACAATCACTTCAGTGCACCGTTTTTGACCAGAACCCTTCCTCACATAGGTGCCAAACTGGTCCTTTTCGGTTGCTGTCCGGAGAAGTCAGAAATCCGAATCGATCCGTTTGAGATTTACCACAAAGAGCTGAAGATCATTGGGTCGCACATTAACCCCAACACCTTCCCAAAGGCGATTAAAATGGTCGAAGACTTGGGTAGTCTTGGCTATCTAGATTTTAATAAATTGTCCATCAAAAAGTTTGACCTCCAAGACTATCCGGCTGCCCTTGAGGCGTTGAGAAAAGGAGAAATTGCAAAAGCTGTTTTCGAAGTTGACAATGAGACTAAATAGCCGGTTTACCAGCTCGACGTCATTAGCTTTTAACGTTAGTACAAGAATTTCTGATCTCAATTACCCATTGCATTTATTAATCATTTCGTTCAACATACAGGGCTTTTAACTAATCGCCGGGAGCTTTCGGTGAATTTTATTAATCTTATACGGTGCAATTATTGAAGAGGGCATTAAGGGTGTCAATATGAAAAATTATTGCGTTCTTAGTTTGCATCCCGCGGTAGAAGACTCGTGTCCGTTGATAACAACATTAACCTGCATGTTTCTAACGGGGATTGCGTGTTCAATCTTCTAGCCTGCACGAATACAATTGCAATGTTATATGGTTGATTATATGGTTATACTGTTTAACCATCTGTCTTGATGAGGCAAGATTTAGAGCAATTTAGAGCAATGTTGACCAGCTTTGTAGCATACACTTACATAAAGCTACACTTTTTTTTTAATAAGGAACCGCTCAATAAGCAACTAGGGCTGGATTGACCCTGACATTAAGCAACTCGAGGGCTCAATTGAATTACTGTTAGCAACTAAGAATTCAAACGTCATTTATTTTAAAATGCTAAAACTGGGCACGAATATTCACTGTGCTGTTGAAGTTCTTAACCAACATGTTTACACTTACTGTCTCTTAAGTTTTGTGTTGTAGGCGTTGCAGTTGATGATTTTGACCCACGAACTTAGGAGTGGTACCCTGGGGACAGGAGAGGCTGTAAAAGGTGCAAAACATTTTAAGCAACTTTTAAGCAACTTTGAGGGCTAAAATATCCAAAATTTTAAGCAACTTTCAGGGCTGGGCCAAAGTCTGGTTGCTTATTAAAAAAACAAGTGTACTTCTCAACATCTTATTTCATATGGGACATGGGTTGATTTTGCAGGATATAGGATATATATATTTGGATTATTCAAATTTTTTGTTTTGTCTGATGTTCAATATTGTCTTATCTTATCTTTTATCTTATCATCTAATGCTATTTCTCAACGAGTTTCCTTTACGGGACATCTGTTGGCAGGCTGAATGTCAGTTTGTGACCTACTTTCATGGCATTGAAGAAGATTTGGAAGCCGCTTACTTTGGCCTATGTATTTTCATGTAATGGACATTTTTGTTTCATCCGCTATACAGATGAAGTATCGGCTGTTAGCCCTCTTGATTATCTTATATTCTATCTCTATGGGCTCCAATCAAACATATGCTTGGTGTTGATCACTGTGTTTGGTATCTAACACTTTGTTAATCATAAAACATCTGCACTGTATCGAATACAATGCTTTGTGTCGAGTCACAGTCGTACGGTTTCAATTATTTTTGTTAGATTATGCTATTACGGTTTCGATTATCTTATTTGCAATGAAACCTGTTCTCTGTGTTTGATATCAAACAACCAAGTAAAGAACAGTGAGCAAAGATATTTAGACATGCAAACAAAAGTATGATTCAACATCAGATTGATTATTATTGCCATCTTTTCTGTCTCGAAAGCCTTTCATTAACTTTGTTTTTCTTGCTGTTTTTCGTTACAGGTAAAACAAGATATACCCATGCACCAGCTGCCAAGGTATGTTTAGTGTTTTCAATATGTCTTGTGATCATAACGCCTGATTTAAATTTCTCCAGATGCAAGATATGCCACAACGTGCTGTGAAGCTTCTTGTTTTTTATTTATTCACTGAACTTTTATGTGAAAGTGCAGAGGAAGAAGTTAGCTGACCAGGAGCGTATACTGTGTACAGCGTGTATAGGAATAACATGGACATTGGCACTTCATAAATTATTGCATAACGTTCTTGCCATGGCTCCAATTGTCGCCTGGTGCACTTCACATTAAAGGTACAGCAAAAATTCCCCTTTACATATAAGAATTTCAATGTTGATTCTTTTTAGAAATGGTGCTCTTATTTAAGAAACTTCTCCAGCGTTTTCTTATATAGGATGTATCATATAATATATAAATGTTTTGTTATTGCTGAAAAATTTGCAGTGAGCAAAGATGTTTTGCAACACTACACCAAGATATGTAAAGTGACGTCTAGAGGTGGCCCAAGGCCTGAGCAAGAAAATTTGCATAGCAAATTATCTAGACACCAAACGTGTTTCAATAACAAATTTCTTTGACAAACATGTACTCAAAATGTCATAAATTTCCAAGTGAAAACATATTTAAACTTGTTTGTATTGTTTTTTAACAATGATTGATAAGAGACCTTTCAAGTTTTCTTATATTATTATTTATTATATTGTTATTATTATATTATTTCTCTCAAGCTCTTTGAAAGTTTCCGTACAAAATTGTTGAAGTGGAGTGTTGAATTAAAACGCTAATGATTATAATTTTTTCACAAAATCTAAAAACAATTTTTTAAAAAATCTGGAAATATTTCACGCAACTGTCTTGACCTTGTAGCTGTGAAGACTTAAATTTTTGTTGATCATGCCAGGAATATGATTGGAAAAAGCTATTTTTTCATAAAATTAGTTCCTGAACAGAAACAAGAAAGTTAAACAGTTAAACGCAACAAGAAAACCCCTGACCTGAATATTCATGCAATATTCATATATATTTTTAAAGGCTCAATGTATCCTGAAGTCAACCCAACTCTATAAAGAAACACGTGCTCCCGAAGTGATAAACAAAAACTTGAGTCTTCACCGTTACAAGGTCAAGGCAATTTTAATCTGGGCTGGGATTTAACTTATTCGAGGATTTACGGTATACATGAAATATTTTTAGATTCTTGAAAAGTTTAAAGCATTTTTTTTCAAGGAGAGATAATTTCCATGGTTTTGTGTAAAAAGTTTTAATTATTGGCCTTTTACTTACTCAACTTCAATAAATGTTTGAGAAATCTTTTTTGATTTTTTTTTTGCAGTTTTCTTTCATTTTATTATAAAACCATACAATGAGGCTTAATCTATGTTTCCCTCGAAAATGTAGGAAATTTGAACATATTTCTGTCAAAGAAATCTGTCATTGAAACCTTTCTTGTTTAGGCCTGGGCACTTTAAAGGGCACTGGTCTCGAAAGCCTCTGGGTTTATCTCAGTGTCCTTGACACATTTCTTAACATGTTTCAACCTCATCTTATAAACCTTACATTGTAGTTAACCCAAGCTGTATTGTATTTTATACTATATGTTTTGTTGTTGAATGAAATGAATTTAGTTTGATTTGATTTGACTATTGTGCTTGTTAAATTTTCATTGTTTGTGTAGTGATCAAATGTCCCATTTCTTCTCTTAATATAGTCGTATTCGCTGATCTTGACACGCAGACGTGTTGGCTTGAATCAAATCATTGGGTGGCGAGCAATCTATCATCTTTCGTGGAGTGAAACTCATCTTTGCCATGTACTGTGAACATCGTTATTGGTAAGCAATATGTTCACTTGCTGTATACAAGAAATTATGCTTCTGGTATTTTAAAAGCAGAAGAATCAGTCACAGTAGCAATAGCATTACTAGAAATAGTAATAGGTAGTGTCAGCTGTTGTAATTTTTTTAGGAAGCTGACCTCCAAAATAGTACCCAGGCACTTAATTTTTCGGCGAACGCAAAAAAAGTACTATAACAGTCTGTCAACAGCTTCTCAAATTCTGAAATGCTCAAAAACCCAGTTTCATGTTGAAATTCAGCCAGAAAAAACACAATTTAATCAAAACATCTCAATGTGAAAAAACAATAATAAAAGAAAATTTATAGACACCAGCATGTACAGTATAGATAGAGTTTATAAGTTGTCTTGAAAGGGCAGCTGCAACTATTTTTGTATTTTTAGTTCTGATATTTTCCAACAGTTTCTCAAGTTTGAGTGTATATAACTTAGTTAGCCATAGTACTACGATGTCATCTTAGGGGTCAGTTTGTTTATAATAGCATTTATGTTTGTAGCAACACCTATTTTTTATAATTAATCGTCTATAAGAAACTGCAGTACTTGAGGCAAAAGGTCAAGAATACAGGCCGGATTTAATTGAGAAAATATACAAAAGTCCCGAATTCATATTTTTTCATTAATAACTTTGGAGTTCTGAAATTTTATGCTATTTTATGAAACTGGTGTACTAACTGTCAAGGTTGGTTTCTCATAAAGGAATGGATGTATTTTTTAGTGGCTTGGTAACTTGTTATCGATTTATTAAGCATTGCACGCATGTAATTCAAGTTCTTGTCAGTGCACACATTAAGGCAAAGTACTTGAGGCTTACAGATAATTGTATATTTCTCCTCTTTGGCGTTCTGGCTTATGCGTTATCGTATGGAACCATTGGACAGTATATTTGCATTCATTTTTTATGAGAGGCGATTGACGTCAGTAGGAAGAGTTTTTTCAGTTCCCAGCCTTAAGTCGGCGATTTTATGTGATCCTGTAAAGAAGGAGAACACACAACACGCTTCCCACAGCACAGACACCCTTGCTGTGGAAGTGTGTACAATTAAGCTGATGTTGTTTGAAAACATATCAGAATTTCCATATTAGCAATCTATGTCGCAGCATGAAGGATGCTTTGCTTTGCCATCTACTGTCAACCCTCTGGAAATACTGGTAAATATTTGTTTTCTTTGAGGTATAGTTTCATTTAGCATGCAACACAACACAATAGAATACGATACAATATACAACGTATGTCGGAAAGCATTTGTTTGATAATATCATTGAGTACACGTTTTTTTTTATAAAAAACTTTCAAGTGACTCTATGTATGCTGAAACTTTCTTAACAATCCGACAATTTCAATACTTAAAGCTTCTCATTAGTATAAGTATATAAAGAGCTGATAACTCATAATAAACATTAGAAAACGTAAGTACTGTTGCCTGAAGATTGTCTTAATGTAAGACATGAAACTGCCAGAAGCAGAATAAAAGAGTTTTTCTTTGTTTATTTACTGAAAACGTAAGTACGAAAACGTGAGTAATTAACCGTAAACAAAGCAGAACGAATGCGAGAATAGCAGTCGAAAGCATAAGTAAGGGAAGGGAAGAAAGACAGAATATACTGGGGGTCTGGTAACTACTATCTAATGTTAATCATTATATGAGCTCTCCTTGACGAGTGTCGTATTACTGCAGTACAGTGTCTCGCGTGAGAGCGTCTAGCAAATGCTGTGCAGCGAATATTGGAGACTTGTATTCAAAACACAAAAATGCGCTCGAATTAGTCGCGTTAGCGATATGGTCTAGAACCATGAAAACATTTTAAATATGGTGTATCCAAAATATGCTAAATTGTGACATTACAAAAGTGATGACGTCATAGAATTATTGATAATTGCACAATAACCGAACACCAGGTATATCATTTGGAAGGTCTAGCTAATTGTGAAAACTATTAAGTGGCGCTATTTTGAAGCCTATAGCATGAGCCATTTAAAAGACATGTAGGTACTTTCTGTAAAACGCGAAAGTGACATTTATTCATATTCCATGAAAGTTTGGGAGAAATCCAGTCACTTATCGTTTTCAATACTTTCGCTTTGTTTTATAACGGATAAAAGCTACTGCTGATACGAAGCATTCACTGGAGCAGTTGTTGTTCTCCTTATAACACAAGTTTTGATTCTAATAACATACCTTTATAAGCAGATAAAATTTGACTTTCCATTAATTGCTCAGCTTCTAGCTTACGCGACATCAACTTATAAGGGATAAGATTGCATTAGAAATGGGAAGATCTTTCTTTGAAGTTACAAAGAAGGTGAAAGAAATGAAAATTTTCTTGACAATGTTAATGTACACTGCAATTGTTTGCATGACATTAATTCAAATTCATATATTTTTGCAACACAGAAAATTTAAGAAAATGTATAACATGCAAAACAATTACAAGATATGAGCGTTTATTCTGTTAAAAACCCAATTTGTTGAATATGTGTTTTGCAGAGCCCGCAGTTGCATTCATCACCTTTTCTGCATCTAATTTGTTTCTTGAAAATAGCGAGGCTATTAGATTGCTTATATTTCTTGCGGAAAAACCTGGCACAGCTTATTTCGAAGATAGACTATGGTACCTTAAAAATAACCATTTTGAAGATGTTCAAGTTGTTCTTGGATTGTTACGATGTTTAGTAATGACGGACTATGGCCTCAACCCCAACCCGAGCTAACAGATATACTAGTGGCATTTCTTGTAAAATGTTTATTACCGTATTTCCTCGATTAAACGCCCCTGGGCGTTTATCAATCTCGGCACTTTTTGAGGGGGCGCCTAATCGAGGGGAAAAGGGGGCGTTTATTCGAGGGGGGCTTCTAATCGAGGGGAGGCGTTTAATCGAGGAAATACGGTAATGACGTCATCACGTCATTAAATACGGTATTGACGTCATCATGTAGATGCAATGCATCTACAGGTAATCGTATAAACTCTATGAAGCCCTCGGGGGGCTTATTTAATTCTTAATGTTCCAGAAAGGGCCTTGTTTGTTTTAATAAAATTCTCAAGTGAAATTCAGAAAAGTATTCGTGTAAAACAACTGCAAGACAACTTGTGTCTTTCATAGTTCATTCAATCACAATTTCATCAGTAAGTAAGTACGAATATTTATACTGGATAGCCACTTCAACTACAATGGCTGTCGTTCACATTTTCGAAAAAAAGGGGAGTCTTAATAGAGAGGGTGTTTAATAAAACTTTTACGGTTGATGTAGATGAACCTCGCTTTATATGTGCAATTATGACATGTTCTTTTACAATGCCACAGAATGATTGCGTGCCAGATAACATTAGTTCAGAGCGACGTATTCAGACCATGCGTGTTGTAGTTTTGTTTTCTTCCTGACTGATATGTTTAACCTTCTGGAAAGTATTATTCCATACAGGTTGCACGTATATCTAAACTCCTTTATCAGCTGGTCTGTGGTGCTCCCGTTTAGAGTAGACATATGACATTCACGAACGAGTGTGTTCCTTAAAACAGAAGCAGTGCTATCAAGAAATAAAGAACTCAACTTCCTCTGATAGTGAAAGAATGTGGAACGAACAAGGAATATAACCAAGCAAGGGAGGAAAGTGGTGAGCTTTGTCTTCTTGTACTTTTGTTAAATTATTACCACGTTTTTTTATCTTATGTTTTTAATGCCCTATCGGCCATTTTCATGCCGGCCCGAAGTGGCCTTCATTTTCGCTACAAGTCGTTATAAGGGCCGACGTTAAAAATAATATTTTAAACTTTTCTCACAAAAGTTTAAAAAATTCCGTTCATTCCTTTTGCTAGCGTTAATGAAAACTTAATTTTGCTATCGCGCACCGTATTTTTCTATCGCGTACCGATTTTTTATAAAGGACAGGTGCACATACTTTCCGCATGAAAGCAAAGCCATTTTGTGAAGAGCAGAAGTTTTTGTCAATAAACAAGTTGAAAAGCTAGCAATTTATTTTGAGTTATAGCTGTTACTGGGAGAGGAAACTGGGGAGGATAAAAAAGACGAATTAAATGAATGATGTCATAGGAGGGAAGTCTGCTAATAAAGAATATATAGAAAGTAGTAAGATAATTTAAATTGACTGACCTGACCCAGAAGTGCGTAAAATTTCAATCCATTACCAATTTTTTACTTGCCCTTCAAGTGGCGTGAGCATGGCTCTAACTGGTATCAGAGCAAATTTTGGACTGGCGGAGTTTAGGCCAGCGCAATTAGGTCCGGTCTTAGGCTGGCATCAAAAGGGTGCTGGAGGCGAACTCGAACAGAATTGAAGTTTGCCAGAGTAAACGAAGAATGTCGCTTAGAAAGCATGTGTTCTTGTGCAAGTGTAACAGCTGTCGCTGTTTCGTCATTGTAGGTTGTACAATAGGAACCATCAATAATCGTCGCCAATGAATGGCCTGCTGGCCTGCAGACTGCTGGCAGATTTGCATTCATTGCTTCTTCTTTG
This sequence comes from Sanderia malayensis, assembly GCA_013076295.1. Classification (NCBI taxonomy): domain Eukaryota; kingdom Metazoa; phylum Cnidaria; class Scyphozoa; order Semaeostomeae; family Pelagiidae; genus Sanderia; species Sanderia malayensis. Next base: position 3,531,154 of record RQOL01000855.1, read on the forward strand.
GGCTTACGTTGGGCTGACTTAACAACTGATACCAACCACTCATGTAATATTTTCCCGGCGATTAGCAGGTGGCAAACACTAGAAATTGGCATTGCCATCCTTTCCAGATCACTTCAATTGAAAGTGGCAGGTGACAATCGAAATAACTTTCTCAACTCAAGCCAGTCCTCATTTTTGCCATAGCTGATTGATTCTTACAAGCATACATATACATGGTATTCAAATAATACATATATAATTCATATGTAGATGGATCGATATTTATATATAGGTGGCAGAAAAAGAGTAAGCAATCAATATCTGAACAATGATGTATGGGTTACTGTTGGAGAGCACTCGCTTTTACATCAGACAAAAGTACGGTGATCAGCTTTGGCAGTTGTTATGCAGACACTGCGACTCAGGTTCAGTCTTCACTTCTCACGAACGATACAATGACACATTGTTGCCGAGGCTGGCCGAAGTCTGTTCAGCCGTCCTACCATGCGCACAGTCGAAAGCAGCATACATGGAGTTCTTTGGCAAGTGTTTCGTGGAGTTCACCGCCAACTATGGCTATTCGAAGGTCCTCACCGTGTACAGTCGGAACTTTCGCGATCTACTCGACAGCATTGATAGTCTGCACGAGCATCTGCGCTTCAGGTTCCCCGTGCTGCAGTCGCCATCGTTCGAGTGCAAGGAGGAATCAAGCCAAGGCCTAACGTTGCATTATCGTTCTCGGCGCTACGGGTTCATGAACTACGTCATAGGACAAGTCAAAGAGCTGGCCTTGAGGTACTTCAAGCTGGAAATTGACGTCAAGATCATCAAAGAAGAGAACCAAACGGTCAGGCTCGAAAAATATCATGTCGTCTACCGGATCATATTTGACAATTCCAAGTTCATGCCGGTTTTCAACGAGCGCACGTTTCTCAAATCGGACCGAAAGAACATACCGCTTGATTTGGTATTCACCATCTCGCCCTTCAGCTTCCTCGTTGACAAAAACCTGAGGATCTATCGAACTGGCAAAGATCTGAATGAGTACTTTGGTGAGAACATGGCTGGCAAGTATCTCCATAATGTGTTCGTTGTGCGTAGGCCACCAATTAATTTGACTTGGGAAGAGGTAGGTTTTACCCACTACTTTAATCCCATGTACTTATCCCTTTCCATTACTACCTTGAGTCTCTGTACGAGTTGCTCAAACTTGTACATTGTTTGTTTGTCGATTTTGTGAAGCAATAATTCAAATGGGGTGCAGAGCTTAAAGCCAGGCCATCCTGTGTTTATTGCAACACAAAGGTACTTTCAACATACACTGATAGGTTTACGAGGGACACTCTCCTTTGTTTTATGAAGTCCTGGAGGCATATACCCAATGCTGCTTTGCTTTGGTGCCCACTTTCTTGGACTCAAGACAGACCTAGCCATATGCTCGTTAATTTCACATACACAAGATCTTTTATAAGTCGAGTCTCCAATAACTCAAGCCACTTTGTTCAGTTTGTCGGAGTTTCGAGTAATTGTGGGTATGCTGCATACATTAGAGTCCCGATAACGTTAACTGTCTGCGAAAAACTTTTCTTCAGCCTGGATCCGAAAGCTCGAATATTGTTCGAGCCAGTCAGGCGATTTTATGGGTACTTTTGGTGGTTTAAATTGCATTTTCCACGTAAACCATATGTGCTTTTGCATTTTCCAGCTTATTTATCACGAAAGGGTCATATTCGAACTTATTGCCAAACAGTCATCGAACATGAGTCTGTTTGAGAATGCAGATTTACAAGACATTAGCAGCATGTTGGAGGAGCACGACATCGTCAGCAGGCTGATGACAAAAGCGAAAAGCCACGGAATGAAGAATTTGAAATCTCGCGCTCTGGGATCGTCACCTTCACATCGTGTTGAAGCAACATCCGATTTTGATGGATATTCTGATAAGAAAAAAGGTGGGGTGACGTTGAAATTTGGCCCGGTGATGCCTAACAGGAAGAAAACCTGCAACCTACAAGACGATACAGTGATATCTGACGAATTCCACCAAACGCACTCAAGCACTTGTGTCAATATCAATGCCAATGGCGGATTTGCAGAGGTAGCCGGTGATACCTTTACGACTGCGAAGAAATGGACCTCGAGCGCATGCCCTTTCGAGTGTATGTCTCCGAGGGTAAACGAGAAAAGGCTTTGCTCAAGCCACTCAAGTTCGGTTGGATTTGAAGATGTTCATGCAGATATGGAGTTGGACGACGGTAACAACCAGGGCATGGACGAACATACGTTTTTACATCCTAGGCAAGACAGTGACGAAGTTAGTCTTAACAAAAGCAATGTATTCAAAAATACTGCTGTTGCCATTTCAAGCTGGCAAAATTATAAATGCGTTGCGCATTCTGAGCGACCAACCAACAGAGTGATCATAGCAGATAATGCAAACGGCCTGGCTTACAACAGCAACAACACAAAAAACGATGTCGTACACGAAGAGGAAAATAACGCACCAAAATTACTATCGATGCTTAGATCAGTCAAAGACATGGTAATGGAATTTAGCATGATTAGACGAATACGGTCATCGTTTAAAGGTACTTGCAATGCTGTTGCCTGCGATAGTAATAACAGACCAATGGGTGCTAACGGAGTAATTTTGGACAAAGCACAATCGTCACAGAAGAACAGCAATCACACAAGCAGTGATGGTAGATATGCTGGGTCGAATAGTGGCTTATCACCACCATCTGAAGCAAGAGAAGGAAGCAATGGAGGATCACGGAGGTATTCATTCCTGCATGAAAATGAATCAACAAGAACAGAAGTAGAAGAGGAAGAAGTCAAGTCTGCTGAAGACATTGGCAAGCATTATCCTCCGCGTGCAAATAGCACCATCATGTTGGTGGAGGAGGAAAAAACGAAAGTCGACGATAACCAACAGCAGTGGCGTGAAGAGAAACAACGCCGTGATCGCCATCACATTCAAAAACCTCGGCGATGTCAAATCAGAAAGTGGCTGAAACGACAGCAATACAAGCCACTGCATCTCAGAGGACAAATGAGGCACGTTAAGCAGTGGGACATGATCCTATTCATTGGCACACCGTTGTAAGTATGTCTCACGTGCTCTCTTTTAGATATGCAACGGACACCTCTGGGTAGGGACGTCGAAATTGGGGATTCCAGGGGCAAGTACCCGCTAACCTTCATAAACTCACGTAAGTGTCCCTTCAAAACACTTTGTAAAAGGCGTCCTTTTGTGAGAGAATTTTCTTTTAAAGTACTTCCGAAATCTCTTCTTTGTGAGGGCTGTTTCACTTTCCATTATGTGAATGGTACAGTATACCATGCCACATGTCGCAAGAGATGTTGGTTGAAATATTGCAATACTGGGATAATTTGATTTTTGAGCTGAATGTACACATTGTTTGCGATTTTGTGATTACTTCCTTGTGTCTTTATTTTAGGATTGGCAATCTTGAGGATTTGCGTAGTTCAGGACTGTATCTCAGTGATCTTGGCATGCACGATAATAGCAGGCTGCACTCCATGCAGGGAACCCAGCGTCCGTCAGAAATTGAATTCGCTTGGGACAGGGTACGTTTTTTATGCGTCCATGCTGTAGCATCCATTCACGAGTATGGTTGCATTTGCTCTAATTGTATTTTCACTATTGAACGAAAGACATGGTTCTATTATTGATTATTGTGGCATTTAGGTTCTAGATTCAAGGAACTGAGATTTTAATAGGCTAAAACGCCGTATTTCGTGCCATTAAAACAATTCGTTATGCACAGGTATTTCTTCAGTGAGTCTATAAAAGTCACAACAGAGACTTGTGCACAAGGCAAAAGTGATTGAGTTGCTGTATCCTCTTTCACGTTGCTTGTGGATATCTGATGGATGGTTGATACTATATGGATTTATAGTCTTTATTTTATTTTTTAACTTCAGGAAAAGCTGAAAAGCAAGATGCTGAGAGAGGCGACGAGGAAACTCGAAAAGGAGAAGACGAGGACGGAATGGCTGCTGTACAGCATGATGCCGCGAGAAATTGCCGAGAGGATGAAGAATGGAGAGCGCGAGCTCACCACATGCGAGGTAACAAAATGTCTCTATCCTATTAATTAATGAACCCTTTTCAATAGATTTTGACTCCACTGTTTATCAAGAGTGAATTTCCAGGTGGAAATTAGCTTTGGCGTTCAAATGAAAGACATTTAATTTATTTCTTTAAAGAGCGCCCCTTTCGATCAAGCGCCGCCTGCGATTATCTGTTGTCGCAATTGAAATTCTCACACCCTAATTGCAATGATTCTTAAATTTGTAACTTGGGTAATCAATATCACTGTTTTTACTTATAACTACTGTTTTTTTATATTGCATTGCAATCTGTTCTGAATTGTTTTATTTTTGTAGACCTTTGACAATGTCACGATATTGTTTGGCAATATACACAATTTTGCGGAGATTTGTAACAAAGTTTCGGCAATGAAAGTTATCCAACTTGTCAGTGAACTCTTTTCTCTATTCGACATTTTGAGTGAGAATCACAGGGTTTACAAGGTAAGTGATAGCTTTGCTTGCCAATATTACTTCTACCACTGCGCTATTTCTCAAAAGTGGACATAAAAAGACAATTTTTCTTATCTACCTGCATTGGCAAAAGCGAAATTTAGGTCTGGGTTGAGGTGGGGCGATAATCGAGGATTTACAGTACATACATATCTGCATACATACATGCGTATAATGCAATACCTGCTTGTTTGTTGCAGTTTGAGACGATCAGCAGTGGGGTTTACATGCTGGTCAGTGGTGCACCTGTGAAGATTGAGGATCATGCGCACGAAATGGCATTGATGGCAACGCACATGCTTGAAGAGGTTAGGAGTCTGCAAAACCCATTGTCAGAAGATAAACCACTAGAGTTTCAAATTGGTACGCAGTGCACAATTTTCTTTCCACAATTTAACAGTACGCACAATTGATTCTCTTTAACTTGTGCACCGAGAGGAATGTTAAGAATACGTCAGAGCGATCTTTTAATTTGAATATTGCATTGTATAAATGTCAAAATATTTCTCCATCAAATGGATTTTCTACAAATGATTTTATTTGGGACTCATTTTGTTGCCCACCCTGTATAATGTCGATCTGTTTCCTACGGGATTTAATCCTTGGTGAATGATTTGCTCTGCAGGTATCCATTCTGGTCCCGTAGTTGCTGGCGTGATAGGGCAAACGACATTACAGTACTGTTTGTTTGGAAACACGGTGAACATTTCCTCGCGCATGCAATCTACTGGACAGGTACTGCACTTCTCTTACTATAGAATAGAAGGGATGAGAATGAGATGATGTGTTTATAAGAAGCAGCATGATCATTCCTCTTGCAAATTTCAATTAATATTCTCCGCGAATAATACAATGACTTTTTTTGTGTTCTTTCAGCCCATGCGAATTCATCTTAGCAAAGTCACGAACAGAGAGCTCGAAGGGACCGACATGAAAACGGAGTACAGAGGTCAGATGCCAATCAAGGTAGGTATAAGCGAGATTGCATTAAATTATATTGTATAAAGAAAGATGCCTTATCGTTGGGACAGAGCAAGGTAACTCCACACACATAACATTTTTTACGACTGCCTTGCTTGATTTGTAGGGGGTTGGTATACTCGATACGTACTGGCTTATTGGCCCTGACGACGTGAACTCAATGAATAACGATAGCGCATATGCTTCGCCAAAGAGAATCACAAAAAGAGACCAATTTAATCAACTTCAAAGCTAATATTCTACTGTAGTAAAGATGTTGCTTGTGCTCAAAGCGAGAGCATGTCATTACATTAAAGTTAAGTTAGCATTAAAACCGCTTGAAATTCAAAACCATTGTTGCCCAACCTCCGTATGCATCAAGTGGGTTCAGTAGACACGTGCTTGTAATCAAGTGTGTCAGAGAAAACTGCAACTTGTTTGTTTTTGGTAAATTCAGAAAAGACAGAGAAGCAACAAATTTTTGTCTTCAAAGTGCAAAGGTTCCAGCATATAATGTTGTTTGTACCTGACCATATCCACTTGAATAATTTGATGCTTTTTTACAGCATAAAAGGGTATTCTAATTATTTATACCTGTCATTAAAGTATGGATACAAAGGGGCATTTGAATATGTATATAATACAATAAAACAATATAAAGTGATGAAAATCATAGCCAATGGTTCAAAAGCAAGAATGAATATCAAATTTTTAATGTATAATTTAGGTCAAGGCCATAAAGGACTGAAAGGAATTTAGAGCTTGCCCATAAAAACATTATGATGAAACTTAACAAGGTCAAGAAAAATCAATTTTAAATCTTCATAATTCTTTGTCAAAGGTTTAAAGGCTTGTAATATAACAAGGGTAGTCATGCAAATTAATTTAACTGTTTTTAGCATTTAAATGTTTTGATAATTGGTGTTTTACTTCCATAAATATTGGGATATACCTCATTTTACTTGAGGAATAAAATTGCATTGCTAACAGATACATTGCTTTTGTGACATAAATCTATAACCTTTAGCCAATAGTTAACAAAATATTAAATTAAAAGAAAAGTATGTTCAATGCCATTGCAACACAGCAAACCGCAACCCAAGGACTTTTTCTTTCCCCTTTGATTGGCAGAAACAGATCATTAGCACATGAAAAATGTTTGCATTTATTATAGTTGATGCGAATTGTAATAAACTTGTGATAAATCATTGGTGAACCGGCTCCTACTAAAATACGGAACGCGAAACGAAACGCGAAACGGAATATGGGGCGGAACGGAACGAAACGGATTACTAAAATACGGAACGGATTACTAAAATGCGAAACGATTACGTCAACAAGAGCATGGCCGATTACTAAAATAAGGAACGATTACTAAAATACGAAACACGGCTGTTTTTCGGCTTTTTTCTGCAAAATGTGTAAAACACAGACCGGAACATTTGTTCACACGATGGCGGCGGGCGTATCTTTGCATTGCAAGTTTAGATGGCTTGTTTTTGGTCTCAGCCTACATTAAGAAGGATCAGATTCAACTTTAAAGGTTATTTACAGTTTAATGGGAATGTTGAAATTATTGTTCAGGTATTCGCCTTCATTTTCTGTTTGAATTTCCAAAATATCCTTTGGTAGGCGTAGGCCTACCCGACCTTGGGCAGAATATTCTACGTGGTGCTGGGCCTGAACGGTCGACTGTCAAGGCTAGAGAAACCCATCTTTCTACAAATTATCGTCAGTACTCAAGCCGTTCTAAAATAATAACGAGCATGCATCACATCACCTTTTGTGTTGAAACCTTTTCAATTGAAGAGTTTAGAATAGGAAAGTACAAAGACAAATGAAGAAGACCACAGAAAATGTTTCAATGTTTCATAACGAAAATTTTATTATGTGATGTGATGTGATATCGATCACTACAGTTTAATGCACACTGTAAGCAAGCAGAAGAAAAGCAAATAGTTTTGTAATGTATAATAAATCATTATAAATCTTTAACATTGTGCCATCAACAATGTAGAATGACGCTTGTAGAATGTATGTTTGTACAATTGAAAAGGTTTCAACACAAAAGGCGATGTGATGCATGTTCATTAAATATTTTAGAACGGCTTGAGTACTGACGATAATTTGTAGAAAGATGGGTTTCTCTAGCCTTAACAGTTGACCGTTCAGGCCCAGCACCACGTAGAATATTCTGCCCAAGGTCGGGTAGCCAGTATGGAAAGTATGGCAGGTTCACACCCGAGATTTTTTTTGTAAATTGTCACTGCACACTTGATAAATTGGGTGTGTCCAAAACATAAGGGCGTGGCCTTGGTAGTTTCACACCTCCTGAGACCAGTGTTTCAGTAATTTGCCATGAGGGGGAGGCGAGTGGAGTGGGCCTACTTTTACTTTCAAGTGCAAGTTTCCATCCTAAATTTGCGAGTTACTGGGAACAAATACAAACTTGCCAACCTAGGATATGAGTATATAAAATTCATATTGCACACTTGAAGTACATATTTGTTGCATTGCACACTTGCACACTTGGGATTTTAGGCTGCACACCCGAGATCTCGGCGAAAACTGCCATACTTTCCATACCGGTCGGGTAGGCCTACCAAAGGATATTTTGGAAATTCAAACAGAAAATGAAGGCGAATACCCGAACAATAATTTCAACATTACCATTAAACTGTAAATAACCTTTAAAGTTGAATCTGATCCTTCTTAATGTAGGCTGAGACCAAAAACAGCCATCTAAACTTGCAATGCAAAGATACGCCCGCCGCCATCATGTGAACAAATGTTCCGGTCTGTGTTTTACACATTTTGCAGAAAAAAGCCGAAAAACAGCCGTGTTTCGTATTTTAGTAATCGTTCCTTATTTTAGTAATCGGCCATGCTCTTGTTGACGTAATCGTTTCGCATTTTAGTAATCCGTTCCGTATTTTAGTAATCCGTTTCGTTCCGTTCCGCCCCATATTCCGTTTCGCGTTTCGTTTCGCGTTCCGTATTTTAGTAGGAGCCGGTGAACCTTACCAATTCTGGCACATTTCCAAAATATTCCCATCAAGCTGAAATGAAATGATTTGCTGATACATTAGGTGAGGAAATAAGGGGAGAAGAAAAGATTATTGTGCACACATAAGCATACATTAATAGGGCATAAGATGAGAAATTGGTTAGTAGTAGGCTTACCCATGCTTGTTTCTGTCTAGGAGACTTGGAGCCATTGCACGTACATACGTACAAGTGCAGATCAACAGCAATACCACTGTAAGCAGACTTCCAAAATTGAATATGGCAGACTGAAAATGTAATTAAAGGGACTGAAAGCTTAGTCAGATATGCAATACAAAATTGAAGGCAGACATCTGTCGAATAGACAACATTTAGTCAAAGCACAAATGAAGAAAGTCTTACCATATTTTTGTGAGGTTAGAAATCTTGACTGGTATTGGGGAATGACTAAGTTAATCTTTATTTTATCGAACGGGAAAATGTGCCTTTTGCAGTAATAACCACACAAATACCCACTCTATTTACAGATTTGTGTAATCGACGCGACAACAACCTCTTTCTGCCAAGAATGTGTGTTTCGTGAAAATAGGCGGTGGAATAAATGATATTTCTAAACTTCAAAAGAGAATTGCTGGAGGCAAAAAACTCAACATCTTAGGCCAAACAGAAACAACAGCAGCAACAACAATAGCATACAACAATAATTCTGTGCCCTCGCAAAATATGCAGTGTGCAACGTGGAAGGGTTTAATGCTCCGCAGTGAGTGACACGCACAATTTCAGGAAAGAGAAATTCCTACTTTCCAAGCTTATATATCATCATGTCCTGGTTGTATTTTTTGATAATTTTTGCTCAAAATTCCTGAACAATATATATGTTTTCATTGTTAAAAAATAAGAAAACATTGGAACACATCCGAAAATATTTTCAGCACGTTACTCATTTCGCGCCAAAACATGAAAGGTCCCGGAGATCCCCGGATTTTTCAAAACAACCATGCTTCGCAGTTGTGCCTGCCAATTTTTATTGAACTTTTACTTTCGCAAAGAAGCATACGATATTTACAAACAAAAGTGAGCATTCTTTTATATTGCAACGATTGCTTAACCATTAAGGCATTGATATTTAGGATTTAGTTGAGTGGACTCCCTAATCACTAGAAGCTGCAAAGATATCACCTGAATTTTTGAGGGCCTTAGCAGGCCTTCACCGAAAGCGAAGGACGTCAACATGGAGACGTCACGGCCTCAACCAGCTTTCAAGTCCCCAAGGCCAGTTCCAGTAATAACAAATGACAAGACATTTTCGCACAAAAGAAAAGGAATAGCAAGATACTCGCCACCAAAACCACCTGCAAAATCTGCTCCACCAATTAGCAGAGTTTTTCGGTGCACAAGAAAGTCGTCAAGTGGCCCCCAAGCAGTCAGCTTTCGAGAGAGAAATAGCAGTATCTTTTTCTGAGACTGTGATTTTATTGTATCAGGCACGATAATAAAATAGTAAAATTTGAAGGTAGTTTAATAAAAGATTACGGTTTCCCTGTTTGTTTTTATGTCACTTTTATGGGGCAATAATATACCCTTGACAATAACAATGAACAACCCAGGATTTCTATTTCCTTGAATCACCCTTACAGGTATTGAAAGTCCGCATTACAATGCAGAACTTCATGTGTCGTATTTTGAGCAGGTAATTTTTTGTAAATCATTATTAGGAGGGCATTAGAACAGTGCATGGGCATAGGAACAATAATAGTATGACATCAATTGAGCCCAGAATAATGTCATTTATTCTTGTGCTATAATTGAATTGTAATGCTTCTTGTGCCCCTAAATAAATCTTTGATGTTACTGATATCTCAAATCTTTTAATAATTTATGATTTAACAGATTTACTTATTATGCAAGTGATGGCAAGATGTGTTTTTGGTTTTTTTATTAACTGACTAACATTTTCTCCTTATCTTCAGTGTTTCAAAGTGTTAAGCAGACTTGGATGTGGCTCATTCGGTGAGGTATGCACACAGCTGTCACATTTTGCTGAATATCCTTTACATTCTCACGCATTGACACTTCACTGTTGCTTGTTCAATATTTCACTATCTTCTTGCTTTTCCCCTAGGTTTTTAAAGTTCAAAGCAAAGAAGATGGTAAGTTGTATGCTGTTAAGAAGAGCCGTGTCAGATTTAGAGGAGACTATGATAGAAAGCAAAAGCTTGAAGAGGTACACAAACATGAAAAGATCCAAGATGCAAGAAACTGTGTTAAGTTCTACAGAGCCTGGGAGGAAAGGTAGATTATGAAAGATAATTTCAGCTAACTACAGACCTCAGAACTGTGTAATATGATAATATGGGGAGCTCTGAAGGTGTAAGGACTTATGTCAAAGTTCAAGAACAAAGGAAGCTTGGTGTTGTTAAAATTTGAGATTATATTGCAAGTTTTTCATTTTTCGTACAGGCAATTCTTGTTCATCCAAACAGAACTTTGTGAAATGAGGTACTGTTATATTTATTGCTTATCAAATGATTACCAGCTCTTTCCTCTAGCACTCTTATGCAAGAATTTAGATAGATGCAGTTTCACATCAGCAAACTTGCAGCATGATTTGTGAGAAGGCAGAGGTAGAGATACTTTATTCAGGTGTTCAACATTGTTGGGAAAATGTTTTATGTGTATATTACAGCTTGAAAGATTATGCTGAGAAGGTGCAGGCAATTGACGAGTGTGAAGTCTGGAACATGCTGGTCGACCTCACGTTGGTAAGCAATGAGCATTGTATACCATGAATAACTTCAATTAATTGCCCTGGATATTTATTAACATTGGAGGGGGCATTTTCAGCAGCATATTCAATTCTTTTTGAAATTTTGTTGCAGGGCCTGAAGCATCTTCATGACTATGGTTTTGCACATATGGACATCAAGCCAGCAAACTTATTCTTAGGGAGGGACGGCTACTACAAAATTGGAGATTTTGGCTTGGCACTTGAAGTGGGAAAGGTGAGAATCCTCTGTGCCTTGTTGAGCAATGCATGACCCCCATGCACCCCAGTTTCTTGGCCTGAAATTAGCTTGCTCTTTTAATTGCTATGTTGATACTCACAGAGGTATTAGGAATTTGATGTTATGGGTTGGTTTATTTCATAATAGCCACAAGAGGTATCAGAAGCCCAGGAAGGTGACCCAAAGTACATGGCACCAGAGCTGATGCAAGGCAATTTCACAAAGGCAGCTGATGTGTTCAGGTATGTAGAGCTCAAAGTAAAGAATTGTGCTTAGAAAATATCATTATTTCTTCCATTAAGGATGCCTAAAGCCACCTTAATGTCAGAAGTATTTTCTTTAAAAAGTTCCTTTTCTTCCAACAAAGCTTGCACTTTTCTTCTTTAAAAGTTATCCGCTCTAACTCTCTGCCATTAATTTTTTATTTCTACGTGCGCTCTATGGTTTACACTACGCTTTTATGGAATACACCTATTTTTTATAAGAATTACTCAAAAGTAACTTGTACTGAATGATCTGAAGAGGCTAAGAAACTACATTACTTGAAGCAAAATATTAAAAGACATATATTTAATTTGGAAAATGTATGAAAATTTAAAATTCGTATTTTTCGTTGAATATTTTGTCTACATTGAGTAAAACGTACAATAAGTAATATAACCACAGAGTGATTAACATTTGAAGCTGGAAATTCTGCTCACGTAACATTTTTGGAATGACGATAACAAAGTTTTAAGAAACTCTGAAGAAACTAGAGTTTAGAAGTTTTCTGATTTTAAGAAACAGATTCAATTCTCTGATTCTAAGAAACTGGAGTATTCAATATCAAGGATGGTTTCTTATTAAGAATAGGTGTACACCATTGTTATCTGCAGAACATGTAGTGTCGCTTTTTGTTTTTAAAGCCTTTTTCTTTCAATCCTAGTCTTGGCATAACGATGTTGGAACTGGCTTGCAACATGGAGCTGCCTAAAGGCGGAGCCTTGTGGCAAAACTTGAGAGATGATAAATTACCATTAGAATTCACGGAAGGTTTGATGCTTTTATACACAGTATTCCTTTAGAATGCAACGCATTAGAGATGCGCTTTATAGAAGGACAAGCTTTGAACCGCCTTTGTGTTCGTTCCGTCTATGCAAACGTCAGTCCTTTCTAAGTCTCTTCCAAGATGATTCACTCATTAATGCATCCCATTTTTCTAGGTATCTCAAAGGAGATGCTGTCGCTGATACAGAAAATGATGCAAAAAGATTGGAGGCACCGGTATGTTAAGCAGTCATTTCTTATCAATTTCTTATCAGACCAACTGCAAGCATTTCATGTTGATGCTTTCCCAGTACTTTTTTGTAGTATTTTCAGAGAAATTCTAAACTGCTGGCGACCATGAGTTGTTAAATTGGTGTCTCTTTTGCTTGAAGGCCAACAGTGGAAGAGATCCTGGCTGAAGTCAAAGTTGAAAAGGTATGTTTTCAAATGTAGACAGACCGGCGTACAGAAAGACAAACAGAAGTCAAGCGAACAGACTGATAACCAAATAAACGAATAAACAGAATCAATAAGCCGAGGGGCAAGAAAGTGCTGTCCAAGATACTTGATTTGATTTCCCAATACCTGCATCTCAAAACATCTGTCTCTTTGTTTGATAACCCCGAGTATGGTGTAACGCCCACCTCTTCGAGAAGTGACCTAGGATAATGCTGAGTGTGGATTTCGATCGACTCTTTTTTTATCTTCGCAAAGCGGTTTTATTTTGAAGAATGCCACATCATGGAGGAATGGCTTTGCCCTCTTTTCCGATTACTATCTAATCTCTCTCGTGTTTTTCCTCCCGACAGGTATTAAGGCAGAGAAATCGGTTTTGGCTGACGTCAAAAATGGTAAGGACCTTCCTATTTCATGTGCGGCAAATATGAATGCAATAAGCTTAAACATCTTGATATAACTCAACTGAATAGGGGGCATTTTGCAACAATAGTCAGGCCACAGATCTTATGACAAGATGAACTTCTAACGTTCGGTAGCCAGAGAATTTAGCCAGAAAGACGACGTGTTCACGCTCCGTATTCTTCAATCACAAATTCTTAACTGAACATTTATCTGAGCTTGATTATATAAGTATTACATGAATGATCTGGTTAGTATATGTTAGCAATGGAAGATACAACGGGGAACATACTACGCTAATGACAGATACACAGTACACAACAGTTAACACAAAACATGAAATCAACATAGATAATCACTAAGTAAAATTACAATAAACACAGGAATAAAACTCAAAACAATTATTTTAAATTAACACGTGACGAGCACACACGTGACAAACTAATGGAATATTAATGATCTGAAGATCTTAATATTAATATGAATGATCTTAATATTAATATTGATAAATATGAACATTAATGATCTTAATAATCTTTTTGTATAATTTAAGCCTGCAAATGAGAGGCGTGCACAGAGGGAAGCATTTTGTTTGAGGCCCTTTCCATACTCAATTGAATTAATCAATTCAAATTATTAAATTGTTAAATTGATAAACAGTGCATTTTTATTTTTGTTTAGCCAAGTATAACAATTTGTTGCTCTGCATTTGATTTTTTCCCCGCCTTTTCTGTAATACATTCTTCACACAATTTGCTTTCACTGTTTTCCTTTTTCTAAATCTATGTGTTGACCAAGACCTTCTCCTGTTGTTATTGCCATTTGTTATTACAACACCTCTCAAATCTGTTAGTATTTATTTAATATTTTTCGATATCTTAAATAGAAATGCCTGTTTCAAGTGCGAATTATTCGATCGAAACAGTTCCTTTTTTTGCAGCAAAATGTTGGCTCTGCTATAATGTACTACGTTTTACTGCTGACCTCGCTTCTGTTAAAGATTTTGTGGTACCCTACAAGTGTTTTTACGACTGGTGAGCGAGTTGATGTATATCTATATCTGATTTTGTAATTACCTGGAATTCATACTTAACTATTTGCATGTAAGGCAATATAATCTTCACTCAAAGAAAATTTTGTTCATGCTTGCACTTTTATAGGAACATTTTGAAATATACTATTAAATTATATGACATAAACGCGGAATGCATTACAGAATCAATTATTCATTGTGTCCAGAGGGATTATTTTGAATGCCGGGCTATTTCTTCTAAAATCAAGATGCAGAAACTGAGAATTTCGATTAACTGCTTCGATTAAGTGCGAGTTAGTTTGTCTTACGATGAATTTTCTTTGATTTTGGAAGTTTAACAGAAGTAAAAAGGTTTTACTGCGACGGTGCATGTTTCCTATTCTCCACGTTTATTGCGGTGTCGGAAAGTGACGTCCGTTTCGGAGTTCAATGTTACGAATTTTCAAATGTTACGGATTTTGAGTCCCCAATAGGATCTTGGCTTTTTTCTTGCGGGAATTATTTGTTGATTGATGTTATATCAAAACTTTGTCCACTGGCCTCTGTAATATCGTTAGTGCCAACCTGAGAACCTGGTTGCTCGTCGCTCTCGGTATAAGGCCTCTTCTTTATCGACATCTTTATTTTGCAATTTTTTTATGACGAGTTTGGCACTTGTCGCTACCTCACGAGAAGCTCATTTCTGATAATATGTTCGGGCAAATTCGGAGCTACTTTTGACCTTTGCTAATTACACGGGAGTTTTCGGTGTCAACTATTTTCCGAGTGTTGAATGAAAGGACTCTTCACAATAGACTGAACTACCAACTTCGACACAATGTTAAAAAACCGTGTTTTTTGAGTTCCACGTCTTGTAACGAAAAGAAATTCACGTTGAGCAGTAAACAGTTGCTCGTATGTACGTAACGTATTTGATCAAACTTGGTCATCAAGCGAATCCTTTTTGCTTTTCTTTTGATTTATCGAACATCGATATTGTCAAGGGTAGGTCATTGTACGAGAGCCTTTCACACTTGTGAATAAAAATACGGTGACAAGTCTTGTAGCAAATGTGAGATCCAAAGACTTTACGCTTGTTGTTGGGCAGTCCCCGTGCATCGTGTTAATACGTCCTTGTAGGCGGGGGGGGGGTATTGTACGGTATAACACTTCCCATTTCATTCAACTCATTCGTTTGATGCACCGAGACGAAGAGATTCACGAAGCATCAACAGCAGATCAGATCAACAGCAACAGCTTTCACGAAGAGATTTCTGAACCATTCGGATAGTTTCTTTCTTGCGATCTTGCCCCAGTTTATGTATAACCATATAACAGCCAAATTTGCGGGTGTTGTTGCAAACTATTAAATCAGTTATAGCCTGTCGATATTGCTTTCCCCAGGCCAGTTATAATTGAATCATTTTTTGTTGAATCTGCTCGTTTTCTTTCATTGCTGACGTGTTTCGAATTTTCTTCAATTTGTTCCACGGTTGCTATTGGAATCGTTTATTCTGTTTTGTTTTTCATCGATGTAAAAGTACCATTTGTGTTTAGTATCAGTGTGCTTTCTGCATCATCTCTTACCAAAGAGCATTCGATTTTCACATGAATTGACAGGCCATCGAAATGTGTTCTCTTTGCGTTCTCAAAGTATCAGAACTCCCTTTTTTCTCTGGCGCCTACAAGTCTTGACCAGTCAATCTACTGTCCTCGCCTTTCGCCAGCTGCTCGCTACAGCCAATAAAGTCTTTGCATCACCCATAGTTGTTCTGAAAGTAGCCAGTAAACGCAAGCTTTTAGCTCCTCCATGTCAAAGAAATTGTTTTCTGGAATGGTCTCTGTGGCCACAGGGCTTTCCAAATGGTCAATGCAAACAGAGTTTCGTTTTTGTGGTTGATGTTCCTCAAACAAACTTGAAAGTCTGTGGCATTGTACTTCAAACCTGACGTCACTTTCCGCCACCGCAATAAACGCGGGGAGTAGGAAACATGCCCCGTTGCAGAAAAACTTTTTTATATTTGCTAAACTTCCCAAATCAAGGAATCTCAACTAGTTCGCGCTAATTCCCAGTAACTCATCGAAATTCCCGTTGGACACATTCAGTATGCTCATCTTGATTGTGGTCTTCGATGTCATCATCACCACAGTACGCCATTTGCGTAAAGATGAAGGATTCTCTATTTCTCCATTGTTTTGGGTGTTTCAGCTGGGCTAAAGTATTCCTGTTATGTAGCGCACAAACCAGGCGATGTTTGCATGTTGGCGAAGGAGTATTTCCAATTGTTTTCTTTTTACGCACTCAAATTTTCGGCCAGGTTTCCGTCACCAACATTTGTGTGCCACAGTGCTCGCATACTTATGACAGAGTAGCTTACCACAAAATGTAGATACCACAAGTGCCCTGAAGGCCTGCTCTAATTTATTCGAGGTCAATTGTTTCGCATCGCAGGAAGAGTCTCCGCCATATTTGATAAATTTAGTTACCGTATCTGAACATATATATCTATATCTATATGTATTTTGCATTGCTTTATGTTCCTTTTGTAACTTTTTTGCTTAATCGTAGAACCAACGACCCCATCTATTGAAAGCCGCGTACCCCCGTCCGACCTGGACTCAACGTTTCCCCAAAGCTCAGATTCAAGTCTGTCGTTTGAAGGTGAACAGAACGTAATTGCTTTTTCTGGCCCCCTGTCCTTTTAGCTCTCCCTTTTTCAGAAGCAAAGATTTATTGGGCTGCCCTCAAATTCTGAATGCTGCCAGCCCAAAGTAATTAAGCTAAGCTTTCAGAAATGTTTTGCATTGATCACGTTGATTATGCTGTACTATATCATACGATGCCACCCATACTATGCTATGCTAGATGCTATAATATACCATGCTGTGACACGCTATATTTTGCCTGCAATATTGTAATATTTTATGCTATATCTTGTAACTTTATATCTTGCAGGCCACGAGTCTCTTTTCAATTATAGTTCGAGTGAAGAGCATGCATGGCCTATACCATCGCCAAGAAAACCACATATGAGGTAATTTTGTATTTATTCATTAAATTCTTTATTCGCTTATTTATGCCCCCGTTTATTTGTTTATTCTCTCATCCATTTAGTTTTCTTTCATTTTTATTCACCCATGAGCAACACGTGCACAAAGTGAACTACTTGCAATATTGCAATGCACCATACTCTTTTCTTTTTATAAGAATACTTAATTTTTTGCTGAGCCTCAATATTCTTAATTTTTTTCTATTTTGAGCCTCTGAATATTCTTAAATTATTCTTAGCGCGGCAGAAAATACAGATATGGAAATACACTGCTATTATTATCATCAATGCCAAAAACGCATAGCTATTATATGGCTAACAGAATAAGTCCTTATTTCCTGTAGCACAGATTTTTTCGACACTTTCATCGAAATTTGGATGAGTATATTTAAAACCATTGCCCGTGAAAAGCACAAGAATTCAAAAATAAAAAACGCCTGCTAAAAATAATAGTTCCACAAGATCCTGAGCCTGACAATATTCTTAAAATTTTCTTAAATTTCACGAATTTTGAGCCTCATTATTCTTATAAAGTTTATTCTTATAAAAAGAAAAGAGTGTAGAAGTGCTTAAAAAATTCACATTTCTTCATGAAAGACTATTTTATGCCAAAATCCAAGAGCTATAACTACAATCTATGTTATACACTTTTTTTTTTAATAAGCAACTAGACTTTGGTCCAGCACTGAAAGTTGCTTAAAATTTTGGATATTTTAGCCCTCAAAGTTGCTTAAAAGTTGCTTACAATTTTTTGTACCTATAGCAGCCTCTCCTGTCCCCAGGGTACCACCCCTAAGTTTGTGGGTCAAAATCATCAACTGTAACGCCTACAACATAAGACTTAAGAGACAGTAAGTGTAAACATGTTAGTCAAGAACTTCAACAGCACAGTGAACATTCGTGCCCAGTTTTAGCATTCTAAAATAAATGATGTTTGAATTCTTAGTTGCTAACAGTAATTCAATTGAGCCCTCGAGTTGCTTAATGTTAGGGTCAATCCAGCCCTAGTTGCTTATTGAGCGGTTGCTTATTTAAAAAAAAGTGTAAAACCCATTAGCTGCTTCGGTGCAAAATTTGGAATTCTCTTCTAAATGAAATAAAACCATCCAAAAATTCAGATGAATTCGAATCCGCATGTAACGCTTGTAATAACTTCCTTGATGCAATCTTCAAATTGCTTCATATTTGTGTTTATTATTTTTTTACACTGTTATAAAACTAACAATATAGAAACGTTATTATTATTCACCGTTACATTAATTATTTATTAATTGTGAAATGTCTTTTTTTCAGTGACAGTGCCGTTTTGAAGTGTCATCTAAACATGCAGTCTTTTACACCTGATCTCAAGATTCCGTCAGTGTTTGAGTCAAGTCCTGAGCATAACAGAAGGTAAATTGCTCTCTACAATTTTTGTATGAACTGCAGATTCCCGGAAAGCCTCATTAAGCCTCTTCCTTGTTTTGAATATGATGAATTTGCGATGGATTGAATCATGAAAGCTCGAAGCCAGGGGCGGCGCGCAGCTCTATAAAAGTACTATTAGTTTTTGCTCGCTCCGCTCGCAAAAAGCCAACGTGGGTGGAAAATGTTAGTCCAGGAGAATCAACTGCCTTTCCCTCATACTGTTGGTTAAAGTATTTCAACGACATTCGACAAATTAAACAGCTGCCACAATAAAAATGTTTGAATGATAAAATTGTTTACCTTTTTTAATTATAAAAAATTTCCTGGCCCCGTTCTATCCTCCCGAAACCCAATCAAAATTGACTAAATGTGGTTACAAGAAAGGTTTTTCTCCTGGTGTTTTGCGTCTGATGGGTGCCGGTGGCGGCCATTTCCTTTTTTTACAACGGTTTCCAGCCCACTTAATGCCGTAGCCCTACTATTAATTTCTGCAAACTAATAGTAAGGCCGCTTCTTTCAGCTCCGGTGATTCAAAAACATAAAAAAATGCCTGTAGTTTTGCAATAAATTTGCCCTGCTCTGACAAAAGGAACAACACTTTTGAAAGATTCCATTTAACTCTATCGGAGACCACTTCATTCATTTTGAAGCGACCTTTTCTTTGAACAATTTTTCACTCGAATTGTCACTGCGAGGTCTGACTTGAAATTGCTGCTATTAGATTCTCAAAACGAATAGTGAAGTTGTATTACAATCCTACGACACAATAGTTGCAACGTCACCAACAATGGGGCAGATGACGAAATGTTCAATTGTTTTCCTTCATATGCTATTGAGATTGCCAGACTAATAGCGTGGCCGGAGACGCGGATGGGTCATATTGAATTGCAAAGGAATGTCAGCGGCTCATTTTATGGGATTAATGAATAATGGCATGTCATATAACCCAGATCAAGTAAACCTAGGCAATGGGAATGGGACCATGACTATAAATAAGACCTGTCGTTTGACATTTTGTTTGCTGTCGTTTGGTACCTTTTTTCAAATTGTTTTTCCCGAAAATAATTAGAAAGAATTATGGGAAAAACTACTATTAGACTAATAACATTAATAGTGCTCCCCGCCGCCACTGCTCGAAGCTCAAAATTGTTTGACAGTTTTATTGAGCCCCTGTTCTATTACGCCCGCGCTCCAATGAGCCCCTGGGAGGCTGAATAGAGCTTTTGCCCTATTTTGTGAAAAACTAGCAGAACGTCGTGATAATTTATGACCATGCATATTTCTGAGACATACAGCGAATATAGTTGAATATTGACTTGATATTTTGATTTTTGTCTGCAGCGGTGGCTCGCCTCATTCCAACCTGTCTGTCAGTTCGAACTTTAGCCCGATGTTCAACCCTCGTGGCAACCCGCGTCGATCATGCACTCCAATATCAGACAAATTGCCTCGCACCCGATTGTTTATTGACGAGGATGGTGAATATGAGATTGAGCCGAAAAATCTGTTGCTGGTGAGTCGGGTTGTGTTTGTATGATGACGTGTCAATGTCTTGTGCGACCTGCATTGTCTTACATTTTCTGTGCATGTCTCATTCGATTTTTATCTCTTTCTTACTCTCTGCACATGTCGTGAAGGATTTGGGATATTCCTTATAGCTTCGAAGTACTTAATTTTTTACTAGTTTTATTCCTTCACGACTTGTGCGACTAGTATATACCTCGCATGACTTTTATGCGACTCGTGTTGTCAATGTACTTCGACTCGTGTTACCAATTATGGGCGAAACATGAACGCTTTTTTGGAACTATTAGCACGATAAATAGTTGTGACAACTTATTTTTTTCGTAGACATTCAATGACGTATAAAGACCAACAGGTAGCAATAGAGAGGAGAATACTGACTATTTACCTTCTTCCATTCTTCTGCCTGATGCATTGTAATGATAATCATCATCGTCATCAACTCAACAACGTGTCTCCGCACAACTAACGACTTGAGGCCAGAGTATCAATTTGCAATGGTGTGATAAGTAAATTGTGATTGGTATTTGAACCTGCTGATCTTTATCATCTGTACATAATTAACTTTGCGTTTTAAACACTAGAATCAAGCAACCTTGATATGATAAAGGAAATTTAAGTTCATCCAGGGTGTTTTGGGGTAGAGAGAGTGAGGAAGGCACTCTTGGAGCAGGATGTGGGCTCACACATCCTGCTCCAAAGTTCACCCCTCGATAATCCAAAGTTCAATTTAGTTTCACTTGTTCCAATAAAAAGCACCCTGTTGAAATTTTCGAGAAATTTTCTTGGCTTTTGGGATGATATATGTATATACATCGCTTCACCCTGTCAAGTCCTGGCTCATAAAGTATGTCAGCAAAGTATGCTATTTTATTGTTACATTTTGTTCATTTTAACTAAAATACAGGTGTTTATTGGTGGATACGTTGTGTTGCACTTTCGTACCAAGCATATAGAATTTAGAATTGTAAACACAGCATTGTATTGTAGAACTATAGAAACACGAACTGCAGAGTTTATGTGGCTGTGACGTTTGCATCAATTTAAATTTAGACCATTACGTAATTTTATATTCCCATGATTCTTTGCCTTTGCATGGTGGGAAATGGAAAGTTCCTTTCTTTTTCTGAATGATTTTCGTATTCAGTCCAAAGGATAGATAGACTTTGGGCCTATTATTTTTGAACGTATCAGCAAATATCACGATGAACACTAATGTTTCCGACGTTGATCCTTGCATATGGAAGCAGCTATCTACACTCTTGAATCCGCGGATGGTTGTTGGCGGTGACTGGACGTCGATGGCAGGAAAGATGGGATTCAAATATCAAGACATTTTGAATTTCGACCGGGAAAGAGATCCTACGGCAGCCGTTTTGCACGAATGGTCAATCGAGAAGGGCCTTTATGCTACAGTCTCCGAGCTTATTTTAATTCTTAGGAACGTGCAAAGGAATGATGCAGTAGAGCTGCTAAAGGAACACGAGCTCACTCGTAAATATATTTTACACTTTATTTTACAGATTTTTATTTATCAACAGCAATTGTCCTGGCCTATTATCTGAATGTCATTTAGAATTTGATTTGTTTTGATTTGTTTTGATTTGTTTTGATTTGTTTTGAAGTAAGGCATAGTTTTGAATTGTCAAATGAAAGTCGATAGCCTACAAATTACAGAAACAAACCCAAATGTCCAAAAACCATGATGCAAAAATAAAGATAATTATTCAGAAAGCCTGTAGCAAAGTTAGGAAAAATTATTGTGATAAAATGACCCAAATAATAATTGTTAAGCGAGAATTGAACTATAACTACTGTCACTTGAAAAATTGTCAAATAATGTGGAAAACAAGATCTACATTTTGATAACTTATAATTTTGAGATCTACTTTGCATAATTTTGATGACTTAATCAATATTGGTTGAAAAGTTGGGTTTTGTTGACTAAAAATTGAAAGTGCCATTGCATGCCTTTTTTATAGAAAACAACGTGAAATGCCCTTACTCTGAAAGTGATAATATCCCTGCAAAAGAAAATAGTGATAGACAAATTCCTAATGGTGGACATAGAATTGCCTTGGAGAATGACAGTTCCTTTGCAAATGGGTACGCATTAGCACCAGTTGCAGTGCCAGTCTTAGTAGACAATAATGCTGGAATTCCGGAAGATCAGCCAGTTGCTTGTGGCACAAGACCAACAACATTGCCACATCTAAATGGAATTCGGAGTACCCCTGTTAATGGGCTATTATCACATGGTAGTGAACATTGTGGGAGTATGATCTTTCATTTGCTACTTTTGCTAAATATATGTTAATGGGAGAGTGTCTTGCAATACTGTAAATGATTGAATCAGTGCCCCGGGAGCTTATTTAATGTAACACATTTCTTGGTGGGTGCTTATTGCTTATTTAAGAGGGGCAGTAATTCAATCATTTACAGTAAATGTAGATTTTTTATCTAAAATCAACATTAGTATGAGAAAGATGTGGGTGCTGAAAATGTAGTGGGTGGGTCAAGATAGCATTTTGCTAGAAAATTGTATAATTTTAAGGCATTAAGGAAACATGCAGCTATGTGAACAGGCTGCATGGCATTAATACTTCCAGTGTTGAATCAGTTTTGTCCACAAAGCTACAATTATACTTTTGTCACCAGTAAGAATTAGTTGTTATTAGCTTAGTTTGCTGAAATTATTGTAGATAACAACACTTTTGTACAATAACTGTTGCATTTGCAGACCTTGATCATATTTCCAATGCAGCTGAAAAACCAGAAGCCACTGAAAACTCAACAGACAGACGAAGTTAGTTTCCTATTTAATTCATTTAGTCTACTATTAAAAATCTTCATGCTTAAATCTTTTGTTTGTAAAACTCTTTAGCTGCTGGAATCAAGGAATATTCTACCAGGGACTTTCTTACCTATGATATTCTAGGCCCCTCTACATATTTGATTTTTTAATAAATAATAAATTGACTTAAAAATGAGCTTTGCATTGTTGTGATAATTAAAATGTTGTCTTTTTTCACCCAGCATATGTTCTTCAACATGATGGCATGATTCTTAATTCTTCAGAGGAGCATATTGAAGCCATTGAGGAAGGTATGCATTACATCCCTGCTGGAATTAATATGTAGATCAGTAATTGCTTTTTACCCAAACTGAGTTCTCTTAACATTGGACGGCACTGTTATCATCTTCTCAGAAAATTGAGCTTTCATTCAAATACAAAAATACACAAGCCTTCCTTGCTTTGCTTTACTTGTCTGAACAAGTCCAGACAAGCCGGTATAGAAGAAATCATTCTCAGAAATCAACTAATCTCATATGTGAAAGGCAGTTGTTTTGGGTGACTTTTGTTTTTTGTATTTCCTTTTCCCAAAGGGGGCATTTTAAAGCTGTTTTTAAGTATTTGATAGGGATTATTATGAAGTTGGGATTTTCATGGTTGGGTTTATTAGTGTACAAAGTGTCTTTTTCCTGAAGTTATGATGCAGTTATCTGCACATTATCTTGCTCTTTGATGCCTCCAATCAGTTGGGGGTGAAATTCTCTTGAAATAATACACATCATGTTTTCTTTCAGCCTCTATTTCGTCACCATTGCATGGCAGAGGGTCAGAAAGTAAGTCAATATTTTTGCTTTTGTCATATGTTGTTGTATGTGCTATTCTTTGTTATTCACAATTTTTTCCAAAGAAACTGGAACTTAGATGACCAATTTAGAACCTCTACACTAGACTCAACAAAAGTTCAGAAACAGTAAAAGTTAAGAGTCTTGTAATTGCTGTTTTTACATGGCATAGTCTCAGTGAATATCGAAAGTGTTAATTTTTGGATGGAAAAGATTATAGCTTTTAATTTTGATCTGCATTGGTGATGATCTGGAGGAAATTTATTGAACGATGCTCAACTTCAAAGCAATAGAATAATTTTAGTTCTTGGAAGTAAGAACCCAATTAAGAGACATTACTAAAGCATCCAAATTTCCATGCCAAAGTAGGAAACTTTTAGTACCATATGCTGATCTAAGTTTCCTATTAAACTTGTATCTGAAGATTTTTCAGTGAATCTCAGTACAGTGAACATTGGCAGCTGGTTGTGGGTAAATTTTTTTTATTGAATTTCCAATCAGCTGCTTTACTTGGATTTGTATGCTTGACAGAAATAATGTAAATTTTCTTAAATATTAAACATCTTACATATGTCAGTTTGAGCAAGGCTGCTCCTTTTCGCTTTGGTTGTGTTTTTTTCACTCTTTACATTGATCATTGTTACTGAATTCTTTTTTAATTCTCGATTTAAGGGAATAGAACATCATCAGTTCAAACGCAAAGTAATTCAATTTAATTCATTTTTACTGAATACTCTCTGCTTGCTTCTGTTTTTGTTACTATCTGTCATAGTACCTTAAATTCTCGAATTATTCTCCCGAGGGCTGATTTATTTTTTGTTTTTGGAGGAGGCTGATGCGATGTGGGCTATTTAATAATTTGAGTCCTTCTCATAAAAATTCCCATAAAGGCTTACATATTTTATGCACATCAACAAATATAACTCTAAAATAACGAATCAGTAAAAAGGCAAAAGCTAAATGGAAGCCTTTTCAAAATGGAATTCGAGTATTTTTGGTATTCTATTTGTAATGTTTTGTTACTTAATTATCTTACACATTTGACCCTTTTCGTTCCCGTCTTTCATCCATTCTAATGACGGTGATAATGAAATTTCTGCCTACAGTTCCAAGCCCGACAGTTGCGACCGAAGCCCCAATTTTTCCATCTCCATGTAAGGCCTTTGTTATTTTTTATTCAGATAATAATCTTTGTAAAGCATTGTTACATTTAGTATTAACCCGGTGCTATGGCTGGAAGATGCTGGTATTGAACTGTTGTTGATGTATTCATTAAATGTTTACTTTTTCTAATTTTTGTAGCCGAAGAAGAAGATGCCAAAGCTCAATACCAAGCTGAAGTGGAGGGCAGAGCTCAGTGCCTGACTCCTTTTACCATATGTACGTATAACGACGATGATATGCGCTTGGTTCTTTCTCCTTGATAGCCTCTTCCCTTGTCTTAATCATTAGTGGCTACGAGAATAAGTTTTTAGAAGTGGCAAGAGGTTCTGTATAGTTGCAATAAATCACCCTTTCTTTTGGTAGATGTCCCCAGTACTTGCCTGTCTCGAATATGTATACTCTTATGCTTGGTTGTTTAGCTTATGAATTTCTGTTGGTAAGTACAAGCATAGAATTAGATGTGAGCGGCTAGCTGCAGCTAACAATGTTGATGTATGCATTACCTTTTAGCCCCACATGATAAAATAGCTTTGGTTATGGGTAACCAGAATTACATCTCGAAAGGGTTTAACACTCTCAGTTACGCTTTGAACGATGCATATGACATGTCAGTCGCTCTTCGCGATGTTGGCTTCAAGGTATATGTGATGTGCCTTGATTGTATATGGTGCATGATCCTCAAAATGAGTTGTTTATTTTATGCGATGATCTGTAAATTTACTCAATTTACTGACGGAATGGCTTGTGTTCTCATCCAGTTTTCACCAACTTTTGTTCTTAGGTGATCAGTTTAATGGATCTAACTCTATCAGAAATGCGAACTGCAATGTTGGCACTGTGTCGACTTATTGGTATGTACACTACCTGTTTCTAATTGTGAACATGTCATACAAGAGCATACTCAAGGCTCTGTTAACATATTCCATGACGTATCCTATTCTTTAACACATAAGTCCTTTTTTGTCTGCGCTACCATCTTACATTCGTACTATAGCTCTTATGTCTCTGGTGTCTTGGCTAAGTTTGCGTGATGAAGTAGTAGTAGTAAGCTTCGTATCTTAAAGACCTATTGCAATAAAAAATCACCTTCAATTTCAATTTTTTGCGAAATTGAGATTTCAATTCTTACTGATTACTTTGGCGCCTATTTTGATTCGAGCATGATAAGTATATTAAATTCGTCTTTGAAATAGGGCATTGGCTTCGGCATGGTATGACGTCATGACCATGACACAGATGGCGTTTTATAATGGGAGGATTATCGTTAAATGTTTATCAGATCTTTGCGCGTGCATCAAACCTCATTATACAAAACTATAACTTTCCGTGCGTCGTCTGAGCTCTTGAGCAAGTAAATTGAACTTATGGTTCACACCGGCCTTGGCCCAGTTTTTTTGTGCTCGGCGTTTTTTTCAACTGCGCATATTTGAAGGCATAAATGGGGCGTGAATAAACGAATTTCGTAATTTAAAAACTGTAAAACCCGTTTTTACGTCAAAAACTACCCAGAAAAGGAATTAAAAATATGGTGAGAGTAGTTCTTGAAATGTCTGTATTTCTCTGCGAACGTGGGCATTTAGCGGAAACTATTGCTGCAGTGTGTTTATAATGTGTGTTTGTAGGCTACAGTAGAGTAGTTTATGCATTGACTGTATTATATGGAGCTATCCATGCTGTCCTTAATACTCCGCTAACCAATGTGCTTATGTTGTCATATTCAGGACCTGGTATTTTCGCTGTTGTCTATTATGCCGGTCATGGCTTTGAGCTAGAAGGGGAGAACTACCTGGTGCCTGTTGACGTAACCGGTCCAAATACGAATGGTTGCATCAGAGCCCAAGAGTTCTTGCAAGAAATGCAGAGCTGTGGGACACTTCTTAACCTAATGTTCCTCGACTGTTGTAGATCAAGGTATGGCAGCCTTTCAGGTTTTTCACCGTTAGATATGTGTTGAAAAGCCCTAACCTTTCTCAGCTGTCACCATGAGCTGACTGATTGGGCGTATAGTTTTATTTGTGATCTATTGGATTCACATACGAGATGATTTATCAAGTCATGACTTATAAGTGATTTAATTATTTTTTTGTGTAGAGTCAGAGATTCAAAGCCACCGAGTTGTTATTTAAAGCGAAGCTCCAAAGGAAACACCATTATCGCATACTCGTGGTGAGTTTATCGAGAATCCATTCCCCCTTACGACCTTTAGAGCTTTTTTTCTGAAGTCTGAAGAACACCACTATTCGCCTGCACATGTCTCTGATGAATGTATATTTTAAGTTAGCCATTACCATTGTTCTCACATCGTTTCACACATGCTTTGTGTTGTGATTTTATTTTGTATCATTGCCATTTTTGCATTGTATTGTATTGTGTTGTGTTAATACTATATTTTTTCAAAGCCTTACCCAGCATGGTGCATTTGAAGAGCCAAACCAGAAGAATGGGGTATATGCGAAACATCTTCTTCAGAATATTCGCAGGGATGCGCGCATCGAGAACATTCTAATGGATGTCAACGCAGGTATTAGTGGCGTTAATGGGCTGATTCTTGTTTCCTATAGGCTGAGTAGCAATCTATTTCGTTCTTCAGTAAGATTGGTACATGTGCTTTTTGTGTTTCGTACGTCCAGACTCGATGAAGTATGTATCATTTATGTTTACATTTATTTCAGCTGTCACGCTTTCCAGATCAGTCGAACAGCGGCCAACTTTCGAGTCTGATGCATACTTTGACTGCCGTCTTACTGCACCGATACTGCCGGAGGATGACATATCAATTGTCAAAGAACGGTCCCACCTCTGGAACGAAGGGAGTGGTAAGTAGATTCTTGTGTTCCTTTCGAATTCACATTCTGCTTTTCTTATCAGTTTTTCAGCCTTTTCCCTTTACCTCTATTGGTGTTCCATGCGCTCTACAACTGCTCACGATACACGCATGTTCCGTTGGATTTTCTATGGGATTCGCATCAATGGGTATGTTGACGCTGTTTATCTATTTACGGCTTGTAATTGTTTATTTACCGTATCACTGTTTTTCTGCAGTGCTACCCAAAGCAATGCTATTCAATTTGGATGACGTGGAAATCAGCTTGAATTTTGTCCCGGCCTTCAGTAACATGCTCTCTATAGAGCTGCGTGCCACTGTAACTGGACAGGCAGAGGTCAAGAATCTTGATTTCAAGGTTGATGTTTTTTCTGTAAGTTCGTGCACTTATCTAGTTGCTTTCATCGTCGTCTTAAATAATTTTAACTCGAATCAACGTTTGGTTATCTATTATGCATTTTTCTGTTCCTTACTTTATCGGGCACGTGCATTCCTGTGACTTCCTGTGCCTCACTATATGGTGCTATACCTTTTTGCACCTTATATATTCACTTATTTCATGCTACCTTATAAGTTATTGTGCAGAGCGGACCTAGCTCAAAATCTGATTAGTGCATAATTGTGGCCCAGTTGCTGTGACCACCCCCTATTTCTTATTAATAGTTGGGCCAAACCCATATTTGTAGAAACCATCGAAGTACTAACACACGAAAGAAAAGGAAAAAAGGAAATAACAAACAGCTTAAAACTGAAGACAGATTTTTCCAACATATTGACGGCAAACTCCTACACTCCTTGTGATATCAAATTCAAACTCTTCACCTTACTTTGAAAAATTACTTTAAATGCGTACTTTTACAGTTTCCATTTCGTATTGAGGGGCGCAGAATTGAAGCTTTTGGTTTTTCACGCTATTGACAGTACTTAATTTACGGTTCAGGTGATCAAACTGACTTATGATCAAGCACACCGAGTTGATTTGATTTGAGGAGGACATATGATTTGGTCAGTAATTTACTGAAAATGTACATGTCAATGCGTATTCTACGGGTCAAAGGTGCTTGCTCAAGATGAAATAATCCGTCGTAATCTTATTGGAGGCTAATGTCAGGTTCTGGTCTGCATTTTATTAAATCCCGATTACCAAGGCCCGCGAGCATAACGATAAACAAGAGGTGCATCTGGTGTTGTAAAAATTGTCGGAAGCTTGCTAAGCTTGCTTAGGACTCCAAAAATTATCGAAAAATCTATATTCAGATATTTATTATATTAATAATTGTTTTTATTAATTTATTCACATTTGTTGAAAATTCTGAGAGGTACGCTTGCACTTCTCTGGATCCCTCTCTGCTGTGCTGTAGTGTACTGTCTAGCTGTCTAGTGTAGTGTGGTGTATTGCTCTATTAAAAACTTTACTGTACTGTACTGTCCTTTATTTGCAACTGCATCATACTCTACGATACCGTGCTGTTCTGTGGATGAAACTCTACTATTTTGCTTTCACCTTAACATGAGTTAGATTTATCATTGCTTGGATGATTTGTTGATTGCGGTATTATCCTGTTTTCAGCCACTTTTTGCGAGAATTTTCCATAAATCCAAAGATATTCTCAAACCAGGAGACAAGAACATTCATATTGGCGACCTCAAAATTTTTCACCTACAGAAACTCGTTGTAAGTACCTTTATGTACTATTTCACTTAGACGTACCTACCTCACACATCGTTAAGGACCGTAGCACCAGAAATCCTATGCTAACAACAGCCTTGGAATCCAGATGCAAGGAGCAAATTAAGTGGAAACTAATAGCCCATTCTATATCAGTCTTTTGTTAAACCAAGGGTATAAATTGTGGAGCAGTTTAAAAGATGGGATGTTTGCCTTATTCTGCCAAAACCTGTTAATTATGGTACTTTTAATTTTGAGATTCCATCATGTTTTGATGAGTATGTTAGGTTACATATGGGCATGTTCATACGGCATGCCCACTCAGCAGGATGTCTGATTTTATCTCTGCATTTTCGTTATGACAGAATGAAAATGTTTTGCTCTCAATGGAGTTTACTACCTCAAGATACAGCAAGTTGCTGAAACTGGATTTCGAGACGCCACTGATAGCAGGTATTACGAGTAAATTCCACGAGTGGATTATGGATCGGGATTACTTTCCCAGCTCCATAGGCTCGTCCTCCTGGCTTTAGATCGACTAAAGGGTCGATCAATCAATAATCCACGTGCGGTGGATTTTTGTTGTGCTAAATCGGAAAATTCCACACCTGTCGAATTTTTGGGCTACTGATGATTCGTAAAGCAGATTGCAATGCCATCTAACTGCTATTGATGAATGCTAAATTGACTCAATGCATCAAACTTAGTCGCTCTATAGTTTTGTTATACATTTATATGCACGTTGGCAACTACAGAGCTGTGCACTGCTATTGTGCGATTCTATTTGAGAAAGTTGCTCATTGTCAGACCATGTATCGAGGCGACAAACTATCTAAAGCTCTGTGAAATCCTATAGCGTAGAAATATTTAGACCAGCTGGTATTTTTGTATAGCCAACTGCAGGGTAGATAATTCATCCAGTGTACATCCAAGCAAGGGTGGGACAAGCAAGGATGGGAGATTGTCAAATTAACATTTATTTGTTACAATAAATACTCCCATACAGGAATCAGGGGAATAAGAACCATCTAGGTTCATGTTTTTATTGTTTATGTAGAATATTGTATTCAAGCAATGCTAGTTTCACCGTTTCTCATAAGCGGCTGTTTACAATATCTTTTTCGACACTGAGCGACTTTCTTGAGTTGGTATTATATGTTTGTTAAAACTAATTTCACACGCAAATTGATAATCGATTTCAAGCTATTAATATGCAGATGTAGATCCCCTTGCAACACTATATCATATGACAGTGCCAACAGGACATTCATAGGGGAAGAGGCATAATGCTATTGCAGGGTTTATGCTTGTCGAGTGTTTATGCTTTTAATCAATGTTTTTTGTTGTTCGGTTATAAGATGATAGCCGCTGTGTTTCATATGTGCGCACCTGGGTTTATCAATCTATTAGAGGTGCCGCCATATGCCATTTGTTTTTTCAGTAAGTACAATATTTTGTGCGCACTCGCGGACATTGAGTATGCAGTAATATAATTTCACAGTATTGTTTTTTGATAAATATTTTGGTTTCGTTTCGTTGGATAAATGTTAGCCAAGGCTGTAAAGACGTGTCTTTTTGCTATGACTTTCAGTTGAAGTATAATACCATAGGATCAAGGAATTGATGGTGGCTTCAATTGTCGCGGAGTTCGCAAAACAGTCTGTCTGCAAGTGAAGAAGTCGATTCTAAGAAAAGAAAGATGAGTGTGTTGATCTTGTTCTTTATCAGTTCTTATTTTGAAGCGCTTTTCAATGCCCTTCACCGTAGATCTTCAAGAAGTTGGTACGTAATTTCGAAGAGAAGACGGCTTTCACGCTTTAAGCAAAAGTGGTATGTTAAAAGATGTTGGTAAGCGATGTTCTCTTCAGTTAGGAACGTCGATATCATCAAATCCCGAATGGAGATTATCTTGTCTCTCTGCAATCGGAAGCCTGTAAGAATCTTCGCCCTTCTATTATATTTTTTAGCACTAAATAGAATAATGTTAAACGTGGTTGATCTTGATTTAAGGATAGCTTTTATCTCTACATATGATGTGAATTTGATTGGAGCCGTTTACAAGACTATGGTATGACCAAGTAGTTGGTTCACGGAAAAACAAATGTGAAGAACAGAAGTATTTAACCGTATAATAATTACCTTGAACTTGTCGGAGATGCGATGGCGAGAATCACGAGGCACAAGGTTGGCGAAGATACAAATGCCACAAATGGACAAATTGATCATCATAGAGACCCATGTCCTTGTGACCCCACGTGTCATCTCTATTTCCATTTGACCATTCTTTTGAGATTTGCATGGAGTATGGCGATGGAGGCAGGGAATAATAAACGAGAGGACGTTGCTGCTGACCCTGGATGACGTTTGCTTCACAAGCATTCAACGAATCCCAGTTATCCTGTATATGGGGAGATAACATTCCTGTTACCGATGTGGAAGAGGGCCCTTTTATTTTTACTCTGCAAAAAATACCCTAATCAGCACGAGCGTCTGAGCCAGTTAAAAGTAATGTTTGTCCAGATCTTCTTCTGGCTTTTATTTCAAAGCCGTCATTCCAAAAAATGGAAGCTTCTGGTGTGACTTGAAAATGAAACTGATTCTGTGGTATAGGCGTGGAGTAAATATGAACACCAAATGCAGGCTTGTGCTGCTAACAGAATTGCTCGTAAATAATAAGCTCTATGATAATAGTAGTACGATTGTGAAAATTATGTTTCTTCATGCACATGGGTTAAGAAATAAGTGCCAGAATTTAATTTGTTGGATGTTTTCGATTTGCTTTGATATAACATTTTCGAAGGAGACCCAATTCACCCCTTCACACTTTCACGCATTTGGGAAAGACAGTCCTCTTTTTCCTTTGGCTCTAATCGTATTGCTGGGGTTGCTCTTCCACTAAACAACAGTTTCTACTTTCTCCCACAAGTTTTCCTCTTTCCCATGTGACGTTAAAGGTCGTTAGATGAACGAATGTTTAGAACTTGACTCATCAAAGATATAAAAAGTCGACCTTATAACACCAAACATGACTGGTGCGAGGTCGACTTTTTATATCTTTATTTTCTATGATTAAAGGTCTATTCTTGGTGGTGACTTCAATTGTATCGAAGATACTTGAACATGCTGGTGTCTTTTTTCTTTCTCCATTCAATGTCCCAAAACATGGCGACAAGTTTTCCAAACCATACATTTCTGCCTGGCTATAATTTCAATTTGCAAATATAATTTGCTGACTGACACAGTAACATAAATAAATGGACAAATGGACAAATTGAGCCTATGAGTTCATTAACTGTTGTGTCCCGCTTTCATAATAGATTGTAACTCAAAAGAATAAAATGCTCTGATATAAATACACCTTATACCATCCTAACGCAACTAACCTACTATTTACTTCTTGACAATTCAACATTTTTAATTCAATTCAAATCTGGTGCGTATATTTACGGAATAAATATTATGATCATGTATAATGTACAAGAAAATATTGGGAATTCCCTGATTATTAAAGCAATCACTTATATCTTTCAACAAAATTAATATGGGTCGCCAAATTCATTGTAGCTCTTGAGCAAATGTCTAATCGCCAAATCCTCAGGTAGATAGAATTTCAGATTTGAAAGTTTCTCTAATGCGACCAGCACCTCATCGAAACCTGCAATAAATTATAATAATCAATGATAGCAGAGAAGCCACCCATGGTTGTGCTATTCACGAGTAAGCAAGCAATATTGATTTGTCTCCTCCAGAAGCATTTCAGATGATGTTGGCCTGTGGATTCATACACCATGCTATAAAAACACCGTTAGCTCAAAAATTGTCTATGATTGCTCGACAATAGGTGAAAAATCGCACAGCATTGCACATGTTGGATGCAGGATACAATCGATCAATAGAACTCACCAGTTCGAACCAGAAATGACCATCTTTCATAATGTTTATCCACTAATTCAGGGCTTCGAATGACCAGCCTAACCCAATACAGCAGTTTCTGTCGATTGAGTCCAGCGCAGACCAACGCTCGAAACATTGCATCGTAGCTACGCTTTCGGGGTTCATGAGACGACTTAATCTTGTGCAGAGCAGTAAGTAGTGTCTGGTAAATGAAAGAACTTTGTTCATATTCAATGTATAAGCAATGCTAATATTAACTTTACAGCGGATATAAAAGACTCTTATGCTAAGTTGATAGTAACTGTGCGAAGTAGAAAAAGGCTTACCTGTCTTGGTGTTTCTTGTGTTCCTCCAAGGTCAACACCAAATGATTCAGATAATTTCACATTTGGTTGGTTATTAAACCGATTGCCATGCTAAAAATAAACAGCATTTGCAGCATGTCATGCCAAATATAAACAACAAATAGCACAGCATGTAATACGATCATAGAAGCATTGCAAAAGCTTTCGTTCCCACATTGAGGCATGTTGGGCTTGGTCAAATGATTAAAGATTATAACAAATTACATTTCCAAGAGATAAACTGAAGAATTTTTACGACTCCTCACTTGACTTATCTAACTACAATAGAGCCTCCATATAATAGACACCTAGGAGGTCGACGAGTTTTTCCGTTGTAGAGAGATGACCGTTTGATAGAGGTTCCTTTTGCAAAGAGTTGACCAAATTTAAAAAAGCTTTTGAAAAATATAATTTGCCTGTTGTGTATGGGTGTCCATAAATAGAGGTTCCAGTGTACCACATCCCAATAACATTTTACGCACCGTGAGTGTCGACCAATAGCTCACATTAACTTCTAATGCTCTTGTCTAAATACACAAGGTGAAATGGTGAAGGAATTAAAGTTCACCTTCATCTTGTAAAATTCATTGAAAAATTCCCAGGCGTGCATCGAGCCTCCGAGGCTTGTTCTGGTCGACATACAGCCCAACAGTCTCCTTGTTGACAGCACAGAGGTCTCTATTGTCTGACGAGAGAACATAAAACCTTCAGCATCATAGTATGATAAAACTAATAAAGCAGTATACTTGCAAACATTCCTTTGAACCAACATGGCAAAAAAATCAATATAATACTAAGTAGTAGCAATACTTATGTTGCCCCTTATCTATCTATTGTAGATCAATCAGTGGGGAGTTGTGCTTCATAAATAAAATTAAAAACAGAAACAACAACCAAGTTCGCTATCAGCACATGATGGTAACAGCAATTTAAATACTGGATGAAAGATGGTACATTTATGGAGCGTTGTGACACACTCCATGATACCTTTCATGGCTGTTCATAGTATCATTTTCCACACATATTATTACAAGTAACATATTTTATAGACATAGTGGTGCATACCCTGCACAGGCCATGCTGCAGCAAGATCTTGAGAGATGGTGCCAGTTCATTTCTAACTTCTCGAATAATCTCTTCTTGAATAGCATTGTTCTTCTATAAAGAAAAGACTGCTATCAGAATAGGGCAACTAAAGTGCAATGAAAAATAACCTACCATTAACCTTTGAATCCGCGTCCAGCCTTCATAAGCAGTGAACATGCTTTAACCTTAAGTACAAGCCCTAATAACCCATGTATGTTTTTAAAGAATAAGGTAATCTCAGACTTAGAACTTCCCACTGTACCGTTTCACTCTGTACTGTAATATCAGAATCGGAAGACGAGATAGACGAACTCCTGCTACGCGCCATTGATGTTGTGGACATCTGCCTTGCGAATGACCAGGACTTCCTCAGCACGGGTGAACCAGGGCACGAATCTGCTTCTGAATCTGGATCCATCATGCCAAGCTCTTGTAGCTGCCTATGCAGTTTCGTAATTCTGTCTGTAGACATCTTCAAGTTGTCTAATGCATTCCTATTAGAGACACAAGAGTTCGTTAAGCACCTCTACAAAAGGGACTATAGCTGAACCCCTATTCATTGAAACTTGTCTGCAGCATCCATATCCGGTACACAAATACTCAAATTGCTCATCCCTTTGCAAAAACAACCTCTAACTCTCCAGGGGTTGGCCACCTCTCACGGACACTTGTTTGCAGCAACAAAAGTATCGATTCCATAGGCGTCAGTTATATACAGGCTTCACTGTATGTCGATAATAGCATTGAATTGATAGATAGCAATGAAAAATTGATAGTGTGTGAGATAAAAGAAAAAGTGCGCTTTATTATAATCAATCCTCTTCACAGCAGACATTACAGCTGATACACTGTATGGAAACCCAAATGTATCACAATTTAGAGGACTGATTAAGCACATTCCTCGATCAATGTTCACATGTTCACATAACGTTTCATTTCAATATTATGTATTGAATATGCAGGGCGCTGACGGGAATTGTAAAGTTTTACTGTCCAAGAAAATCTCACAACTCACAACATATAGATTTAGACGTTCGGTATCTCTACTATCAGGGCCCGTTTAAATTTACATGATCCTGCTTACAATTTTCACGTTGCGTTTACATGGTGTTTTATCTCGTCCTGTTTTGCCCAGATGATCCCCCCTAGGCTGGGTGCGATATCCCTTCTTGCCTTTAAGCGAAAAACGAAAGCAATGCTTAAAATGTTCGATGCTTTATTAGAGGGCTATGATTATGAATAAGAAGCTAAATGTCCTATTCTCAAAATGGCGGCAATATGTAAACAACTTACTGGTATCCTGTCGCAGCTGTGGCGACAGCAGACTTCCTCATCATATGTTCTTCGAAATGCTTTGCACTGCAGCCAAATTGACTGAAAATAATGGAATAAGCAAAAGTAAAGTTCTAGGTTCATAGCTGCATCAGTAGATAGCCTACTTTTAATGTTGCAGATGTATTTGCATATTAAATATCGATTTATTCTGGCATTCACTTGTTGCAAGAGCTGCCTGGTATGATAATGCAAAGCATACCTTATTGCGAATATTTGAAGAACAGCCAGAGCCTTTTTCATCACCGTCACACCTGCTTCACGAAGTCTCTACGATTAACAGAGACCAACTGCATAAGTAAAACATCATCAAATTCACATGATATAACCTATGCCCAATAATGCCTTTGCTAAATAAACAATAGCAGTATGCAACTTGTGCAGTCGTTACGTTTGCACGCATTGGAAAAATCGACAGTCAAAAATTCCTCAGTAGTTACAACTGAGTTGCAATAAAACCCGATTTACATAAAAACACGAAACTTCTGGCTTGATTTGCATTGCAACAATAAACAAATAATTAAACTTTCATTCCAGGTGATATACACTTATAGCATCTAAAATGAAACGCTAATCAATTCAGAGAGGCAAACTGCAAAAGTCCCCGGTGGCGCATTTGCAAAAACAAAATATTAACTCGATTTGTATTTGATATTAAGCTGGGTAAAAACTATGCTTTATAATCTTTAATATCCTTGCACATGATTTCAGAAAGGGGGCTTTTTGGAGGATCATAAAATGCGATATGGAGCACTTACTTTTCTCTTCTCTTCGGAAAGCTGCAGGAATTTTGTGTGAGGTGCAGGTAAACCAGAATTAATTTCTCTTTCGCTGGTCGCACTATGACTTGCAGTATTTATCGAAGCATCGTTCGACTTCTTTCGAGTTGACTTCACTTTCTTCCCGGCCTAGAATCAACAAACACATAAAGATGTCAAGCAAAGCTAAACGTGATTGAAACAGAGAAACTATAGCGCTCCTTATAAATACAGTAAATTTATAATTGAACATGAAGAATAAAGCTTCCAAATAAATAAGGAAGGGATGGCTTTAGCTATTCTAACTACATATAGATAGAAAATCCCCCTGTAACATAACCTCACCAGAAACTAAAAAGACGTTTGGTCAAAATTTCTCGTAAAATCAAAGGTCAACTCTGGAAACATCTTAAAAAGTCTTTATTTAACAGATATCTTCGTTATTATTGTAAATATTACATCTATTGTAAAAAGGTTTCAGATTTTAATGTAACTCGTAGCTTTTTCCTTTTACTGAATATGGTAATTTATGTTTTAATGGAGGGTCTCTTGAAAACCATCTTCTGTTGAAGGGCTACCCTCTTTAAAAGAATTAAATATGAACATACATGAAAATATAAGGTTATTAGCACTTATTACAGAAAACACACCGTATTTACTCAATTAAGCCCCGTTTGAGTGCTGCTTCTGAATGAGCGCCTTATTTGAGATCAAGTTTGATTTAAAGAGCGCCGCACTATTTTTAGCTAAATGCAGCGCTAGCTCGAAACACCCTCAGAATCGCCGAGTACCCTAATTACAAAACAACGAAAAATCTTAAATCAACCTTGGTGATTTACTTCCTTCGATAATAACGTTTTTAAATTCAAGAGTCTACATTGATCCGACAATTTCGAGTATTTTCATTAACACAACAATGTGGTCTTAAGAACTAATTATTGTGTAATTTATATGAATACATTACTAACTAAATACGAAATGATTCATATAATTTTACCATTAATTAAATTCTGGTAATTTTAAAAACTTCTAATTTGCATCTTTATCGAGAAACGGGTCATCTAGTTCAGTTGTTCATGCAATTGCATCATTAATTCCAGAAACATCAAAACCTTTTTTGATCAAATTAAGCTGGTTTCTCAAATTTTAGTTTCTCGTTTGACTAAAATTACAATGCATGTAAAGTTACAGCTGACAAAATTAAGCGCTATCACACATTATGTTGCCAATTCTATTACTAAATAAAGTTTTAGTTCATTCTAAATTGTTCTTTTGCTGATCAATCGTACCAGATTTTAGGGAAATATACATCTCAAACTTCCTATTGTCATATTGGCAGTAAAAATCTCTGACGATAAAATTTTCGCACAAAAATAATTTATTTTGGCAGGCTTTTTAGGAATTACTTTATTTTAAAGCTCTGAAAATTAAAGTAGTGCCGCAGTGTTCAATCGAGTAAATATGATATGATAACGTCAAAGCAGGCTATAAAAAGTTTAGAGCATATAGATTGGCATAGTAGCTGGAAGTGATTTGTCTATTGCATATTACAACAATTATGAAACGTATAGATCTAAAAAATCAAGCTTACATTCGTTGTTTCGTCTTGTTTTTCGTTAATTTTTTCATTGAGACGATTTGCAATATTTTCATTGTCTGAAAGGTGAAAAATATTGATTTCACACAATTTTTATAAGCAAGTGTATTATTGTATTATATTTTTTACTTACAGCACTTAGATAGTAGCTACAAACTTAGCTAAGGAGCAACAATACTGGGTGAAAGACTCCTAAGAAACTTGAAAAGATAAATGGTGTGTAATTAAAAGAATGTCGATACTCCTGTTAAACAGGATCCGCCCAGTGAACACCGAACGTACGAACATGAATATGAAACATAAATAAAGATAAACGCAAGTGTATGTAGACTGCAATAGAACTGTATAAAATGACAAATACTTTGCTACTGCTATTCAAGCATCTCAGTTTCGTCAATATAGCTAAATGTGTAAATTAAAATTTCGCACTGCTATTCAAGCATTTTTCATGGGATCTTTCTAAACGGTCGTCATTTGCATGCACCAGATTGACGCTCACGCAAACAATACACAAAAGAGCCTTTCAACCGAGTCTCAAAGCTTGTAAGAAGGCCATGAGCAACGGAGATGTTTAGAAGGTCAGACGCTTAGTTGAAAAATAACAGGCCAAACAACATCAGTAAAGTTGAAACTCACCTTTTAAGAATTCGACAAAATCCTCCATATCTTTGATTTGGGTTGTTAATTGAGAAATAAAATGTTCCTTCAATAAACACAATAACGGAGTAACAGAAAGGTCCCTTCGGGTACCTTAAAAAGAGTGGAATAAAAACTACAACTGGGTCTTAAAACTACTGCACTTTAAAGGGCTGATCTCACGCTATCTTCTATTTCATTCCTGGGTAGTTTTGATGTAAAACACATACTGCAATTCTGAAATTTCAAAATTTATTCAGTAACATCTTTGTTCACAATTCCAAAAGTACAATATTAGTACACTTATGGAAAATGTCGCGTTTTTACATGAAGACGTGGACGGAGATCCTGTAGATACCTGCCTTTTCTTGGGTAATTTGTTGGAATAATCATGCCAAAACATACAAAAAGCTTCTGCATAAGTTAAGTTGCATAAGTAAAAACTACCCAGAACTGTAAAAGAACGATAGTGTGGAATGTAATTATTTAAGCTCAATATGAAAGCTAAATAAGCACCTTCGCTTTTCCGGGGTTGACAAGCTAAAAAAAATAATCCGGCCGTCAGTCACCCAGCAGTATACTAACTTGAAATTACTTTTAATTCAGAAAAAATAGTAAAGAATTGCTTTTGTACTCAAAATTAATACCTTTGCCATTGCTTTATCAATTTGATTTCTCATGTCTTCAGAGCTACAATAAAAACATAATAAAATATATTCTCCCGTGCGGGGAATCGAACCCCGGCCACGGCGGTGAAAACGCCGGATCCTAAAGTATAAAAGCAAACCTCATGGCCTCAAATTCTTCTGTACTCATGTTTAATTTTGATCTACAATGAATAAAATAAAATGTTGATACAAATTCTTTATTTTATGAGAAAGTTTTTTTTTCCAACCCAGTACTCAAACTTTAATATATTTCGAAAATTTCAGTACTACATTTCTCTCATGACTTAACGTTTGACAAATTTATGACAGAGCATTCAAAGGTGCAATATATTTTTTAAATAATCACATTGCTATTACCATCAGGAACTAGTGCCTATATCAAATTACTATAATAGCTAATATAACTAAGAAGAATTAGGTGCTACGAATAACTAACTATGAAAGAAATCTGAACAAACCAAGTACAAGGGGTTACACGAAGAAAACCCAACAAATACAAATTTCCTTTTTTACATATTATAATCATGAAGCCAAATATTTCACTTTTCTATGATTAATTTCTCTTTGAAATGTTCAGTATCACAATATTTCACTTTACTTAGCTCAAGTGTTTTTCAAAAATCAAGCACTGAACTTTCTTAACCTTTTAAACAACCATGTACTCTATGTACATGGTTGTTTAAATAGTTAAGAAAGCACCTTTTCATAAAATTGGTACAAGATTGATCTATAAAGCATAAAACATTCTTAAAGGTTTAGTATGAATTAAAAAACTATTGAAAAATTAATCTTGTCTAGAGTTTTAGGCAGCATACCTTAATTGCTCAACAATAAATCCTTTTTTATCTGACTTTGATGTTTGAACATTATCTTTAAATAAATTTGCATTAGTTTCTTTTTGCTACAAGCAAAGCAAAACAAACTAAAATCAATAAATTTGTGGTGAAATCAGGTGAAAGAAGTATTCAAATAAGTCTGCACAAACCTTTGATGCATATTTTTCCAGTTCATCTAAAAGCAATTTCAGTTGCTCAGCCAAATTTCTTTGTCTTTCTTTTTCAGCAGCAAGTCTTTTATCGTAAGAATCGAAAGCCTGTAACAAAAATTGAATCACAAGTCACCCAGGTCAAAATAGTCATTTAATAACTCTTCGCAGGGCAGTGAAGCAAAATGGGGACAGAAAATCAGTTAAGGTCATACCATATGCGCTGTACAGGAAATGCATTGGATTTTGTTCTCATCTGGACCCATTGCTTCAGGACATCCAACAAATGCAAAATCTTCCAGTTCACGAAGTAATTTCTATAAACAAAAGCAAACATGTGTAATGCTTAATATGTTAATAATACAACTTGATCCTCTTAAAATAAATAAAATTTTCCCTGGCAAAGAAACAAGATAAAAAATATGCACATCTTGCTGTGGTCTTGGAGCAGATACAATTTGTTTCAATCTGAATTGCACCTGAAAAAAATAAACAGTAAATATATAATGAATAATTATCATCTTAAGATGTACTTCAAAAACATAACTCCAATAGTTCATGAATTACTAATAACAAAACAAGTAAAACTTTCTTGGGCAAAGTGTGTTGTCAGAGCCATAAGAGAGAAATTCAGCTGTTCTTGTTCACGCTCCAGCTTTAAAATCTGTTGATTTTCCTCCCTAAAAACAAAAATTCAAAAGAACCATAAATGTATGTCACAATATGGAAATGCATAGCTTTTCTTTCCGACAATAAATAGTGGATTATTGGATAATTCCTGGAACAATCCAATAAATCCTTCAGCTGTTCACTCTCACTTGCAACTGGTCTGCTCTTTTAATCATTGAATGGTGGATAAATTTGCATTTCTGTATGAACACAAGACAATACTGCATGATAAACTGGTATATATAGTGAAAATGTGCGACTTGAATGCCTGCTCGTTTTTCTCTCGAAAACTCATTCCAATTCTAATTTACCTTAAGTTTAGCTTCAAAAATTAATTGAATGTATCAATCCTATGTGAAATAATGTATCTCAAACTTAAAATAACTACTTTTATTGTGTATCATTGGTCTGATCGAATGTCAATAAAAAAACTTAGCACGATCTGTTTCCCAAAGCAAAATATTATCCACTACTCAAGAAAATAATTTCAAAGCTTGAACTTACAATTCATTATTTTCTCCCGTTGCTGAAGCATTCTCATCCGACGAAGCAGCTCCAAGAGGCGGCCATCTTTCGTTCGGTGGCTCATTTTCAGACTTCATCTTATAGGCCGACAAACTTTCATCATGAAAGTCGAAGGCTTCTTCAAACATGTACTGCTCAAAGGCCATTCTTTAACGATTAAGTAGAATGGATATCTATCTCTTCATTGAAAAAACTTCAACTATCTTCCATGATAGTAACTTGTATATAACTGTAGAGCATCTGCGGACTAAATTCCAGAATGAGAAAGTTCTTCAAGCAGATTATCTATTTTCATGTTGTTCTTCAACATCTGCCAAAGAAAGGCGAAGGCCAAAGATTTTTCTTTCTGTCGCCCCCTCACATCAAACAACGCAAACCTCAATCCTCCTCCACCACGGTTTCCAAGTGAGCCGAAGCTCACCATTAAAGTGAGGTGATGCGAGCCTCCTGTGCAGCGTCTTCTTTTTTTGCCGATCGATGATCATGATAAATCATCGGAATTTAAGAGAGCAATCAGCAGATTTTAGGAAGTGCCGACCTGTCGCAAGTTTCCTTTGCGATCTGTAATGGCTGATTTTTGAAAATTCTACCGCATAAGGCAAATTTCAATGCACAAAACACATTTTCCTGCGCATAACAATCTTTTTGCGCATATTGTACTCCACTCTCATTTATTCCATCTGTACTTTTTGTATCAGTTCGTCTTGCTAGAAGCAGCAAACACAATGGCGGCTGCAATCAGAGAGATTTTTTGTGATAGTCTTGATCGAGGTGTTGCAATAGAACAATCCTTGATCGGTGCAGAACTTCAAAATTGCTTTGAAAATCGGAAACATAGCGAAACATAATAAATACTAAAGCTGAGTATTTATAAAGCTGAGTATTCTGAATATTACTAAATGTTATGACAACATAATATATGAGTGTCAGACAAAAAACTTTAGTATTTATTATGTTTCGCTATGTTTCCGATTTTTAAAGCAATTTTGATGTTCTAATGGAAGGATATCTCAGTTAGACTTGGTTTAACAAATGAAAAAAATTTTATTCACTTAAATCAAAGGCCTGGAGTGCCAAGGGGGGGGGGGCGCACTCAAGACTTTTATATACGGGGACGTCAGTTCGAGAAGTTTACAGAGCCCTAGAAAATATCATAGAAAGTTTCACAGTGACCCAAAAATATCATAAAAAGTTTTTTTCAGTAACCTAAAAATATCAACAAAAACTGCATGCATTATTTTGTTGACATGAAATTTCTAATCTTTGACCCAAAAATATCACTTTCTCTTTCTTAGAATTTCCAACCCAAAAATGTCGGCTTTAAGAAAAATAACTGATCCAAAAATATCGGACTCAAGTCTCCGTATATTAAAGTCTTGAGTGCTCCCCCCCCTCTGGGCTGGAGTGAAATTGAGTTTGCGCCATTTGGAAAAACTTCTAATAGACAGGGA
Source organism: Sanderia malayensis (assembly GCA_013076295.1). Taxonomy (NCBI): domain Eukaryota; kingdom Metazoa; phylum Cnidaria; class Scyphozoa; order Semaeostomeae; family Pelagiidae; genus Sanderia; species Sanderia malayensis. Next base: position 3,574,788 of record RQOL01000855.1, read on the forward strand.
ATTTCTTATACTAGCAATCAGGGTAACCGGAATTCTTTTTGAGACATGTTGCTGGGGGGTTTGGGTTTCAAAATCCGCCAGGGGACAAAAAATTTTCGGCCCGGGGGTCATGGTACTGCCTACGTCATATATGTGAATTTTTCATCAAACTTTAGCAAAATTTATATCAATCGAAAGAACATTTTAAACCAAGCAAAAAACGTATAAGGGCCATAAAATTTATATGGACAAAAATATGAGCTCTTGAAACTTTTGTAATGACGTCATCAGAGTGGACTATAGTTCAAGTGATGTACTTTTTAAGTTATTTTGCAATGTAATGACATATCGAATTAGTCCCATTAGCTGTCATCGTTATCACTACTGCTTTCATCATCGCTAGAATCGCCAAAAAGATGTAATTAAATTCCGTTGTGTTTTCAAATGCAATTTCGTTGTTTTCATTGGCCTCCTTTCTTTTTCGCATTCTACCATCTTTCCCAAACGGTGGTAGCTGATAACCAGAAAACGTGTTTTGAAGCACAATTAATTTTGCGAAGATTTACTGTTATTTTTAATTGTCGATAAGTTGCAATATGCTTACCTTCGTCAGCGCGTTTGAACTTCCAGCTACTGTTCATTATGTTTCTACTGAGCATTACATTTTTACTGCACTGCAGCCATTCCATTAGTTGAAGGTTTGCTCGTCTAATATGTTGCTTTAAGAATTTTGGGTTGGCCGGCAGGTTCATTGAAGATTTAGTTTCCATTTTGGTTGTATAATCTTACCCTGGCTCAGGGCCGTCGCTAGAGACATTAAGCTAGGGGGGTGCAAGCTCTCGATTTGCCGATTGATGGGCGTGGTTTTCTGGGCGTGGCTAATGTGGCATGCTGGCTAGAAAACTTAATGGGGGCGACAGGTTGAAATGGTGCCCTTTCCTTTATTCCATTTTTGCGCAGAATGTTCATTATCAAATTCGCAAGACAGATGTATACGTTCTTTTAACATAGTTATGTGTTGTTAGTGGCTCCCTAATGGTTGCCGCCTAAGGGTGAGGAAATTCTTCAATTCTAATGCTTCCAGACCGCTGCAAAATGCAATCTTAATCTTAATATTACTCTAAATTCTCCGTCGTATTATGTAATTTGCTTCAGATCAAATTGAATTCACTGGGAATTTCACGATTTGCCGATTGCTTTCTGCTGAGTAAAACTTAACATAACTGCTCTTGGGGCATCTTTTTTGCCGACGGACTTTTCGATTTGCCGACTGAGATTTGGCCAGGGGGGTGCCGCACCCCCCGCACCCCCTATGTAGCGACGGCCCTGCCCTGGCTTTGATGTAGTTTTCTTCTTTTAGTCCACTGTAGCAATTTAGTTGAAAGAATCTTACAACATTTCTCTTCAGTTCTTCACTAATAACTTCACATTCTCTAAACCCTTCTAATAATTTAAGGATATCGCTATCCTTAAATTATTAGAAGTTATTAACATTTTTAACACTTTTAACTGTCCAACGCCAAACGTAACTTTCTTTTAACTTTCCAGAAGTTAGAGATAACTTTGTTAGCACTGTGATAACAAACGATGTAAATGTGATTTTGGAAGTTCTAAAGAATGAAACACTTCTAATAGTTGAATGTAATCACAAGGAAGGCAGACACAAGGATAGTTCCTCCTGTGCTTGGTGAAGACACGTCTGTCGTTCTTTTTTCAAAAGACAGAGATGTCTTCATTCTCCTTGTATATGCTTACGCCAAATATAAGCCATCCTTCCATGGTTCATGGAGATAGATAGTGATAAAACGTTGACATCCAAAAAGCACTAGATAACGTTGGTGAGGATCTTTGTCTGAAGCTTCCGCATATAGCAACCACCACCACCAGAAAATTTTAAATTTTTTTCGATATTCCTGTTCATTGTAGGTTCCTAAAAGGAACAAGAACTGTCTCGTCCCTCTTGCATCAATACCTTGAGCGGTAATCTTGAAACTAGCGACCTGAGCATTACCTAATGGAAAAGTCTACAGTCAAATGACGACCAACCTACTAGTACTAGTTCTCGGTCTGGGGGCCAGACAAGAAACTTTCAAATCTTTTTCAATATTCCTGTTCATTATACATCCTCTTCATGAACAAGGCAAAATGGATAGTCTCTTCAGTTATTTCTAGCGCAATTTACATCCTCAGCATAACGAGGTGAAGTGGAACAGATCTATATTTGATTAACTCAGCATTACAGTAAATCGACACATCGTGATACTCGAATAGAGTTATCCAATGCTCTTGTTCATGTACCCCATAAAGATCATCAAATTTTCCGTGATCCCCTGTCCAAACCAGCTAAACAACCCCAGTACAGGCTGCGATACGACATCGTAGCCTTTTGGCGATGGAAAGTTAAAAGTGTCCTTATATATCCTAGATAGCGATATCCTTAAAATATTAGAAGCGTTTAGAGAATGTGAAGCTATTAGTGAAGATGTGGAGAGAAATGTTGTAAGATTCTTTCAACATTCTTTCAACTAAATTGCTACAGTAGACTAAAAGAAGAAAACTACATCAAAGCCAGGGTAAGATTATACAACCAAAATGGAAACTAAATCATCAATGTGTAGCATAGTAAGGTTCGACAAGTCAAAAAAGACGACAGGTGTATATGCTAGCTCTTTAGTTACAATGAATCATTTAAAATAAAAATCATAGAAGTATCACGCGCTTGTGAGTCACAAGCGCGTGAGTTGATCACAAGGCAATTTCGTAATATTACGAACATATATAAAATTACATCATTACCAAATATATAAAGATTACATCAGCTGTAACAAATGAACCTGCCGGCCAACCCAAAATTCTTAAAGCAACATATTAGACGAGCAAACCTTCAACTAATGGAATGGCTGCAGTGCAGTAAAAGTGTAATGCTCAGTAGACACATAATGAATGACATTTTGAATGACATTTAAAAGTTGACTCAGCAGACACATAATGAATGACATTTAAAAGTTTGAGCGATCTCACTCCAGTGTACCTAAAGCAAGATTTCCAGTATTCAACTGATGTTCATAAGTACAGTACAAGATCAGCAATATGTAAAAAGTTACATGTTTCTCAGAAAAGAAACACCTGGGAAATTAGAACATTCCGAGCAAGGGCTATTTAAATATGGAACAGTTTACCGGCATCTACAAGTTAAATAGCTTGCTTCAATTCAAAACTGCACTCTGAACTAGACTTTTATATTCATTTATGACTTTTAGTGTATATTTATTGTAAATAGTGACCTACGATTCATTTTTCTTTTCATTGTAACACCCAATTTTTATTTACAGTGGGCCCTGTTGTAAAAAATTGAACTTTAGCTCGATTAGTACAGGTTACCCACCTTAAACATTAAATATTATTATTATTATTATTATTAACAGTAGCTGGAAGTATTATTAACAGTAGCTGGAAGAAAGATGGTAGAAAGCGGAAAAGAAAGGAGGCCAATGAAAATAACGAAATTATTAGCAGAGTGTATTCAAGATATAACAAAATGTATATCCAATCATCAAATATATGTATAAAACAGTATAGCCAGCAATCAGCGAACGAACGAATAACGAAAGTAGAAGAGATAAAATTATATTCAGAGCATTGTGTAATATAAGCATGGTCACAGCATGATAATGTCAATCAAAGTGATACGAGTCACAATAATGTCCAACAGAAATTGCATTTGAAAACACAACGGAACTTAATTGCCGTAAATCCTCGAATAAGCCCCCGGGGGCTTATTTGCAAAAATGAATTTTTGGGTAGGGGCTTATTCGGGGGGGGGACTTATTCGAGGGGGGGCTTATTTCAAAGTTTTGCTTTTTCCTCAAAGGTTGACAGAAAAAAGACGACATAATTTTCTCAATCAGCTAAACTTTTTCCACAAAGTGCTATGTGAAGATCTAGCAAAAATTATAATTTGTTTATCATCACGAAAATCGCGTTTCTTTTTTATTTTTTGTCTCGAGTCAAAGGAAGTGATACTGTATAGCTATTGTCCTGTGGGGGCATTCTCTAAATAAGATATTATTCTACACTTATGCCTCCCTCGAATAAGACCGGGGGGGGGTTATTTGCAAAAATGATTTTTTCAATGGGGGCTTAATCGGGAAGGGGGGGCTTATTCGAACGCGGGGGCTTATTCGAGGATTTACAGTATATCTTTTTGGCGATTCTAGCAATGATGAAAGCAGTAGTGATAAAGATGACAGCTAATGGGACAACTTGACATGTCATTACATTGCAAAATAACTTAATACTCACCTGTCTCAGGAAGTGGGCGTTCGTGCGTTAGCCCTTGAACTGCCTGAGCAAAACCTAGCCCTAAGGTCGGTGATTGCCCAGGAAAATACTTTTCCCGCCAAAGGACACGCAAGTGTACCCACCAATCGCCGAACGCTAATACTACAATCCTAGAGCACCTAGCAATAACGGGCTCCCCAAACCCACTAGAGCCAGGTATGGATCCCGAGAGTTAGAAGGAAAAGGAAAGACAGACAAGCTAAGAGGAAGAAGCAACGAACAAAATAAGGAGGAAAAAGCAAAATCGCAAAACAAAAACATACGCAGGGCGCGAAAACATAGCTCGAGAGCCAAGCCTAACCTAGATGCCGAATTATTGCCCGAAGGCAACAGCGCGGCCAGAAAGCATTGAACATTTCGCGACGGCAAAAGACGCAAGGCCCGAAGGGCAACAGCACGGCCCGAAGGCAGACGACTGGCCCGAAGACCAAACTTACCATTAGTATTATTATGATAATATACGCAAGGCCCGAAGGCAACAGCATGGCCCGGAGGCAAAGGCAAGGCCCGAAGGCAGACAAATGGCCCGAAGGCAGACAAATGGCCCGAAGACCAAAATTATCATTATTATTATTATGATACGATACTTAAGGCCCTGTAGCGTGCCGCTATTGTAGATTGCGGCATTCGTTGTAAGTATTGCCGCCAATAAGGCCGGCACTTAATGACACTTGATATTTTCTTATAACACTAAATATCTTCTTCTTATTTACTTTTAATACCTTCCTTGGCAGCCTTATAATATGTATATGAATTAGAATTGAACCTTGTACCTTGAGTAAATATATAACTTGGAGCTGAGCGTTAAAGAATCAGAATTATACAGTTACTGCTTAGAACGGTTGTCGTTTTGTGCTTGTTCTTCTCTCTGCGAATCCTAAACGCTACATCTGGTGACAGGAGCTAGAGCTGAAGATCCAAGCTGTCCTCGACGATGTCTGTTTCTATTCTTCCCGAGAAATTCGAATCTGGTGATTTTGTGGCCTGGCTTCGTAATTTTGAGTGCTGTGCTTCTGCTAACGGATGGAAGGATGAAGATAAACTGAAGAAATTGCCTGCATTTCTGAAGGGGCCAGCTGCTGCTCATTTCCATGGTCTTGTCGCTGAGCAAAAGGCAAGCTATGCTACGTTGTCGGCTCATCTCAAGAAAGCATTGTGTCCAGTCGTGAACCGTGAATTGTTCTACGCTGAGTTTGACTGCCGAAAGTTGCGACCCACAGAAGATCCGAATTTGTTGCTGTGGGATCTTGAAGATCTTCTACGCAAAGCCGAACCTGATTTGTCCGACGACGCACGTGCTGCCCTTCTGGCGCGGCAATTTATGAAAAGTTTGCCGCACGATATTCGTCTGCGTCTGCTAGAAGGCAACCCTACGCCGTCGCTGCAAGACATGCGTGAGTTCGTCGAACGTTACCGAGCCGTTCATCACTTTCGCCGGGATGAGTCGCCTGTCTTGAGCACCAGTGCTGTGCCCAACGCTGCTCCGCCGGATGACTTTCGAGATGCCATCACAAGTTTGACTGCCGCCATTGCAAACTTGACGAAAAATCAAGAAAAGCTTCAGGCTGCTGTTTCTCAGCAACAACAACAGCCACGTCAGCCAAATGCAACACCGAGATCAAGATGGCCGTCCCAAGACACCAGCAACAGTCGTGCTCCACGCCGTTGTTTCAACTGCAACCAAGTGGGACATTTTGCTCGAGAGTGTCCATGGGATGTCAACTGTTCGTTGTGCCGTGGATGGGGGCATAGCCGTGACCAATGTGCCAACAACTTCGTGAACGCCGACCACCGCAACGCTGCTCAAGAAACTGTGCCTAGGCCACTAGCTTCTTCTACAAATGTAAGTCGAAATTCAGTATCTGTTGGTAATGTAGGTAATGCAGTATCTTCTTCTTCTTCTGCACGTTCTTTAAACTTCAACGGGGTGCCTCAGTAAAGGGCTGTATTGACGGTCACCCCAATGTTTTTGTCTTGGCCTCTAGTTTTCCCTTGAGCTCTCAGCCCCTTGTCCAATGTTTTTTGAATGGGTCTACAGTTAGCGCCTTAATTGATACAGGCTCAATGAAATCGTTTATTAGCAAGAGTGTTTTCCAAAACTTGCAGTCCTCACCGCCGCTTGATCCAGTCGACTTAAACTGTGTAGGTGTTACTGGCCAGCCTTTGCCTGTTGATGGCTCGGCTCGGTTTAATTTGTCTTTTGCTAGTGTTCATCAGCACTCCTACTCAGGTGAATTTTTAATTTCATCTCAATTAATTCAACCGTTACAATGCATATTAGGTTGGGATTTCTTAACAGGCAATGGCCTACAGTTGTCATATAAAACAAATGGCACTTATTCTTTAGAGGGTAAGCATGGGTCCACACCCTTAGTTCCCCTTACTGATAAACAGGAGAACCCAGCTAGTGCACCAGAATCGTGTTGTCTGACCCAGTCTACGAATAGGTGTTCTGTTAATGTAGAGTTAGTTAGTAGTGTTTGCATTCCGGCACGTACTGAAATTTTAGTTAGCGGCAAAATTCCGCGCGGCGCTCGCGATCAATTAGGCATGCTTTCACCTTTTGATTCTGATTCTAAATTACCACAACATGTTTTACCGGCTTATTTAATATGTCAAGCGCAGTCATGTAATGTGCCGGTCCGTTTAATGAATACGTCAAGTTTTGATATCGAGTTGCAAACAGGTCAGAGTATTTGTCAATTTTGTCCCGTTGTTGAAATACCTTGTGATACCGCCAATCAACCGTTATATCCGGTACTTTCTTCTGTAGAAGCCAAAAATAAAATTCGGGGCGATATTGAAAACGCATTAAGCAAAGATCTTAGCTCTGCCGACCGACAAATGATATTAAATACGCTACTCGCATTTTCTGATGTTTTTGCTGAAAATCTAGGCCATACTGATGTTATTGAACACCAGATAGATACTGGGGTTGCTCACCCAATTAGACAATACCCCCGCCGCCTTCCGTACGCATTTCGCGAGGAAACTAGAAAACAGGTTCAGGACATGCTTGACCAGGGGGTAATCCAACCGAGTAAAAGTCCGTGGGCCTCCCCTATTGTGCTTGTAAAAAAGAAGGATGGTAGCTATCGTTTTTGCATAGATTATCGCAAGCTTAATTCGGTCAGCAAGAAAGATGCGCATCCGTTGCCTAGGGTTGATGATCTATTAGATGCACTGCACGGCTCGTGCATTTTTAGTACTTTAGATTTACGTTCTGGCTATTGGCAGATTAGCGTTGATCCGCAGGACCGCGAAAAAACCGCTTTTATTACGCCCGACGGCTTATGGGAATTTCTCCGTCTTCCCTTTGGTGTTTCTGGGGGGTGTGCAACGTTCCAACGAGCGATTGAAATTGTTTTGTCAGGACTAACATATGATACATGTTTATGTTATTTTGATGACGTCATCATACCGTCTTCTAGCATAGACCAACACTGCGAGCGGTTAGCCTTAGTATTGTCTCGTTTCCGCCAGCATAATTTGCGCGTTAAAGCCACTAAGTGTCATTTTGGTGCGGCTAGTGTATTATTTCTTGGTCACATAGTTTCCGCGCAGGGTATACACACCGATCCCAAAAAACTGGAAGCTGTTTCACAGCTTTCCAATCCTACTAACGTAGAGCAGGTCCGATCATTTCTAGGGTTAGCAGGGTATTATCGCCGCTTTATTCCGCATTTTGCTACCGTAACCGCCCCGCTTGTTGCGCTTACCAAAAAATCCGTCAAGTTTTCATGGGGTCAATTAGAACAAACCGCATTTAACACTATTCAAGCGCAGTTGTGCAAGTCGCCTATTTTAGCGTATCCACGCCTTGATCAACCGTTTGTTCTCCAGACTGACGCTTCTGATTTAGGCCTTGGTGCCATCTTAACGCAATTTAATTCCGCCGGGCAGGAACATGTTATTTCATATGCAAGTCGAACCCTTACTGCTCGCGAAGCAAACTATTCTGCTACCGAAAAGGAAGCTCTAGCTGTTGTTTTTGCGGTTGACCATTTTCGGCCTTATTTGCTAGGCAAGCATTTCACCGTAGTGACAGACCATAGCGCGTTGCGTTGGTTAAACTCAGTCGAACCCAAGGGCCGCATAGCGCGTTGGCTTATGACCTTGCAAGAATACACTTTTGATATCAAGCATAGGCCCGGTTCCGCAAACGCTAACGCTGACGCGTTGTCGCGGTTTTTGCCCGAAAAGCCTAAAAACTCGGTTCAGACTTGCGCCACTACTGCTTCGCCGTCTTATAATCTTTTTGACGCACAGCGTAGCGATAGTCGCTTACACACTATAATTGATTTGAAATTAGCAAAACTGCCAAAACCACCGCTATTTGCTTGGCGTAGTGACCCTGTATTAAAAGCCTTTTGGCATTGCTGGGACACCTTGCATATTGTAAACGGGTTGCTCGTTAAAAGTCCGCATGAAAAGCAATTGTTACCAGAGTACTCGTTTGTCATTCCGACTGAATTGATTCCATCGGTGCTGCACGGTATTCATAGCAACCCACTTTCTGGTCATCTAGGCATTAAGCGAACTATTTTACGCACCAAAAACCGTTTTTTCTGGCCTATGATGAAACAACACATTGTTGATTTTGTTCGTTCTTGCCAAACTTGTGCGCAAAATAAATCCGACTTTAGTCGTAATCCTGCACCCATGCAGCCTTTAACCGTGAGTGAGCCTTTTGTATTTTGGGCCATGGACTATATGGGGCCACTCCCTGAAACCGCTAGGGGTAATAAACATCTACTCGTAGTTATGGACCATTTCACTAAGTGGTGCGAAATATTTCCCACGCCCGATCAAAAAGCACGCACCGTAGCCGAAATTTTAGTTTCTCGCGTTTTCAGTCGATTTGGTCCGCCTACTATTATTCATTCCGACCAAGGCCGCAATTTTGAAAGTCACCTTATGCAGGAAATTTGCGATATAATGGGCACGCATAAATCACGCACTACTGCCTATCATCCGCAGTGTGACGGGCAGGTTGAGCGTCAGAACCGCACTATTCAAGACATGCTCGCGTCTATTGCGTCTGCGCATAAGGATGACTGGGATATTTGGGTAAGTCTTGTAGCTTACGCTTATAACACTAGCGTTCACGAATCTACTGGGTTTAGTCCATACGAACTAGTTTTCGGTCGCGAAGCGCGCACACCGCTGGAATTAGATCTTAGCTTACCATTAAAAAACCCTTCTGATCAATCTGAATATTCGCAGACGATAAGACAAAAGCTGCAGAGTATCAAGCGGACTGCGCAACATAACTTAGATCAAAGTCGTGCTAGGCAGAAAAGTTATTACGATCGACGTGTAGCTGAATGGAATCCTCATCCAGTCGGTAGTTCCGTATGGCTGCGTCGCCCCAAAACGTGGAAGTTTGGGAAAAGGTGGCTCGGCCCGTACGAAATTCTTGACAACCGGGGGGTGAATTATTGGATACGTTGCGCAGACGGTAAAACTAAGGTAGTTCACCATGATAATCTTAAGGTCAGCGTTGTGCCATCCGGGCGAGGTGAGCCGCACTGCCCAGTAACTGAGTCGGCAGAAAATCAAGTTGTGGTCGGGGAACCTGCTATTGTAGAGGAAAACACACCCTTGTTTGTTTCGAACCCTGAGCCTGTCCCAGGTATCCCGGCGGGTAGCCCTGTGCGCGGAAACCCTGTGCACCCCCCTAATGACCGCACTCGACCCGCACGACTGAGGCAAAATCCGCCGTTGAGGTTTGGAGAACTTCTTTATAACTAAATTAAGGGGGGGATGGTGTAGCGTGCCGCTATTGTAGATTGCGGCATTCGTTGTAAGTATTGCCGCCAATAAGGCCGGCACTTAATGACACTTGATATTTTCTTATAACACTAAATATCTTCTTCTTATTTACTTTTAATACCTTCCTTGGCAGCCTTATAATATGTATATGAATTAGAATTGAACCTTGTACCTTGAGTAAATATATAACTTGGAGCTGAGCGTTAAAGAATCAGAATTATACAGTTACTGCTTAGAACGGTTGTCGTTTTGTGCTTGTTCTTCTCTCTGCGAATCCTAAACGCTACAGCCCGAAGGCAACAGCAAGGCCCGAAGGCAAAAGCAATGCCCGAAGGCAGACGAATGGCCCGAAGACCAAACTTATCATTAGTATTATGATGATAATATACGCATGCCCCGTAGGCAAGATGCATGGCACGCATACATAACAAGGGCTTTTGTTTTTTATTAAATTCATTATAACGATATCCCCTCAGTTTTATAATAATATAGATACATAAATACATCGATACATAATAATAACATAATTGATTAATTAAGTCATTAAATAAAATAAAATAAGGATAATTACAAATGTGAAATAAAGCGATACTGTTCTTCCAGGGAGTCGTTTTGGTCATTGTGAGTTATCATTGCTCAGTAAATGTCTTTTTAGCGTTTTTTTTAAAGACGGGTAGCGATGACAGCTCTCTGATCTCAATTGGAATACTATTCCAATTTTTGATACTAGAGTACTGAAAGCCTTTCTTTGTGTTTTCTAGATTTACTTTTGGGATATGAAGACCTCTACTATTCCTTGTTTCATAATTTGAGAGATTGCATCTTTGCTCAAACATATCCCATAGGCTTTCGGAGCAAGCTTTATTCAAGATTTTATAAACCATCACAGAACGATCAAGTTGAATTAAACTCCCGATACTCAAAAGATTTTTATGCCAGTTGTCTCTTATTCTTGCTCTTTCAATGATGTTTATGGCCCTGTTTTGCATACGTCGTAGGCTCCCCCATATGACATCGCCATATCTCAAATGGCTTTCAAAAAGAGCGCGATAGACATCACATAGTTTTGATTGAGGGAGAATATACTTGAGCTTCTTTAGAGACGATAAGCCACCCGCTAGTTTGCCTAAAAGTGCTTTATACTGGTCATTCCAGCAGAGGTCATCATCTACAATCATTCCGAAAGATTTAGTTTTCATCACACGCTTTATTTCACATTTGTTTAGCTCTAGCGGTGGGAAGACTTCTAATTCGTTGAGCCTACGTGGGTGCTTTATCAACATGTATTCAGTCTTGGATAGATTAGGACTAAGCTTGTTTATTCGAAGCCAATCACTTATTTATGAGGGACGTAACTGTAGAACAAAGTTTTTGAAAGGCATTTTGATTTGCTGTAAGAGTCTTATTTGCCTTTAAAAAACATTGTAGTTTTCTATTTTATCCGCCAGTTTTGGTCCAATTGTAACAAAGTGTTGGTTCAGTGCCTCCGCAACTTCTCTCTCTCTCCTGTCACTATCTTACCATCTATGTTTACACTAGAGATAGATGTGGCAGAGACATTTCTGTCAAGCACTCTATTAATGGTTTTCCACATACTCTTTGGGTCATTTTTATTTTCTTCAATTAGACCGTGATAATATTCTCGAATGGCCAAACGGGTCGCATTGGTGCACCTATTACGTAGTTCTTTATATCTTGGCCAAAGTTGTGTATTCTTTGTGGCAGCTTTTTTCATTTTATCTCTTTTGAGCATTAATGTTCTAATTGCCGACGTAAGCCATGGCGCATATTCATTGCGTACCTTTCTGACCCCCAGGGGTGCATGTAGATTCAAAAGCGACTCAAAAATCTCTTGAAATACTTGCGCCATCCTACACGGGTGGCTCAAGTATTTCAAGTATTTCACATTTAATTAACAATGACAATATTTTATTTTCAAATTTAGCAAGGGATGGGCTCCATCTTAATGATGGTGGGGTTAGAAAATATGCAGGTAATATTAGTAAATTTATAAGATACTGCTAGGAGAGTCGTCGCTCAGTAGTAGTAGGCAGCAAACCTAGGAAGACATAGCAACAACTCACGTTAATGAAGCTAACAACATAGAACGATGCTATTTGAGTTAAAAACAGCTAACACAACAAAACGATGCAATAACAAAACAAGATAGCTATGTAGCCAAGGGTTAAAAATGAAAAGTTTACATAAAAAGTTATTGAAATGCTACTATAATTAGTATTTTCCCCTGTACTGTCAAACACTAGCAAGCGACGAAGCAGAAGCAAGGCAATGGGAAGCAGAGGTGAGACGATGCTGGGTCAATTTTATATATACTTGATAGGCTTCACTGGACCAGCGGCCAAGGGCTTTAATCAAATGGTCCGGGAAGCCCAACGAAGCTGCAGTAGTCGCTGCACCAACCCGGAAACTGTGCAGAGTATAATGACTCTTCCAACCAGCCGATAAAAGAACCTGCTGCAACCGCCTGTAGAGTTTCTGGCGAGTCAACGGTGATCCATCTGAATGCCGGAACAATGGGCCGGGTGGATGGCCTCGAAGGCGCTGGCGCATAAAGGTCACCAAGGCGGAGACTGGGCAAAGAGCAGTATCAGAGCGGGCCAAAACAACAGAGCGACCTTTGCCAAACTGATCTGTTTTAGAGCGAGGCAAATGGAGAAAAACATTATCTGGCACAGGGTATTTGTCAACAGAAAGACTATCTGACGACAAATGAGACTGAGGGGAAAACCCACGAGAATGTGAAGTAAATTCCCCCGCCCGTAAAAAACCGAAAAAGGCTGTACAGCACGCAGCCCAAAACATGACATCATCAAAACTATCGAAGTTCAGCTGCCATTTGATGGTATGCAACACAAAGGCTGTAATGGGAAGCTTGGTGGGTCTAGCAAAGAAGCTTTTAGTTCGACGAAGTCCTTTAATGGCCATAGGAATGCGATGAGTATTAACAAAAGGATCCTCATATCCTTGAGAAATATGCAGAGATCGAACAGCTGCGAGATACACCTTTAAAGTTGAAGCTTAACAGGACTGGCTCATCTTGCCGATAAAACGTAACAAAGTTAACTCTGAAGCTGGACAAGCAGAGCCATTTACATGAAGGAAGTTGTTTGTTTCGCAGAATAAAAGAAACCGTTTCTGAGCTGAGGAATATGTTCTCTGAGTGTTAGATGATAACGCATTACTTAACAAGAACTGCCACGAGGAATCCAGGGGGAAAAAAGCAGGAGTCCCAATACCTCCGGTGGTACTGGCCGCGAGGTTAAATCTGCATCTGGGGCAGCGGCGAAAAAGGCCTGAAAATCAGAACGAGACAATGCATCAGCCTGAGCATTACGGATACCAGGTACATGAATAGAAGTAAAAGTAAAGGAATGAAGAATAGCAAAAATAGATAATTCCCTCAAAAAGAAAGCCAAGTGACGATCTCTGCAACTGCCCTGACGAAGGGCGAACACCACGGCCATTTTATCGCATCTAAAAATTATACGCTTTCTCCCCCATGACGGACCCCAAACACTGGCAGATAAAACAACAGGAATGAACTCCTTAACCGCAATATTGATATTTACGGAATTTGGAGGCCAAACTTGAGCAAACCACTGCCGGCCGTAAATAGCCGCAAAACCAACACTGCCCGCTGCATCAGATGTTACAGAAAGGCAGGGAGTGCTGTCCCATGAAGGAAAAAGAAACAAGCTTTTACCGCTCCAGGCGTGCAGTAGCTTAAACCACCAAGCAAGATCATCCCGTTCCCAGATGGACAGCCGGACAAAATGATGCAATTCAGCTACCGAAGAGGCCCTGTCAATCAAACGCCTAAGAAAAGGCCTACCAAGAACAATGGCTTGACAACAATGTTGAAGGCTGCCAATTAATGATAACAATGGCTTGACAACAATGTTGAAGGCCGCCAATTAATGATAACAAGTCACGCTTGGTACCAGATTTTCGTTGATCCCAAGAACTCGACTGTGCTCTGATCTTAATAAGCTTCTTTTCCGGTAAACGTAATTCCAAAGCTTCAGTATCTAACACAAAGCCTAAATAGGTAAGAGACGTCGAAGGCCCTTCGGTTTTATCTGCTGCGAGTGGAACACCCAAAAGTTCGCAAAGGGCAAAACACTTTTGCAAATCCCTCTCGCAAAGCGGATAGACCGCTGGACCAGCCAGGAGGAAATCGTCTACGTAATGCTGAACATGCAGAATATTTGCTTCATGCCTGAAAATAAATTGCAAACTATCCGCAAACCGAGTAAAAATCCTGGGGGCCGACAGTAAACCAAAAGGCAATGCTAAATCGATGTAAAAACTTCCTTTCCAGCACATACCCAGCAAATAGCGATGCTCTTGACAAACAGGCAACAGTCGATGTGCCCGTCGAATATCAAACTTAGCTATTAGTGCCCCTTTTCCTAACTGCATAATAAAAGAAATTGCTTCTGGGATACGGGCATAAGAGACAGCTGCCTCAGATTGTGCGATCAAGTCATTCACGCTATGGCAATGTGGAAACGATAGATCAGTTATCAACTTGAACTTACCTGGGGACAACTTTGGGATAACGCCAAAACGATTTAGGTGCAAATTAGTTGCTGGAAGTTTTGGAAAGGGGCCAGCTATCGAACCAAGCTTAACCTCCTCCACAAGATAACTATCAATAATGTCATGCTTATTATAAGCTGACTGGCAACTGTGCGTAGCTGGGCGCACATGGCCCGAGGAGACCCCTAGATTAAAACCATACCGCAAACCGTGCAAAACATAATGCGCATCGAGAAACGTAGAATCGGCTAAAAAATACTGCCAAACGTATAAATTCAATGGTGTAATAGTAACTGGGGCAGGCAAAAAAGAGAGCAGAAAATCACAAAAATCAAGCTGATTATAATTAAAATCAAGGTCATATAGTCATTTCTGATAACCTCTCTTCCTCGCCACTGGGGGCGAGGACTCAACAGGTTGCTTGCGGCTTGAGGAGGACTGCTTATTAGGGCAACGATTCTCTGGGTGCGCGCCCTTGCACGACTGGCACTGATGCTGGAAACGGCAGTTGACCATATCGCAGTTACCATTATTCCAGCGATAACAGGGATAACTGAAACGCGGACTTGGTGACACAAACGACCACTTGGGAAACTTTGAGGCCTTAGCCATCACCGTTGTCATCCAGAGCGTGGGTAAGATCTCACCCCAATTTGTGGACGGATTTTCCGCCACATGCTTACAGAAGGAAATGTCGTACTCCAACCAGCCCCCACCTGGAATATCACGGAATGCTGATGCAAGCAACAGGAAATAGCTGATCAGACCTGCAATCTTCTCAGGGGCCTTGTTAACAGCAATCCCCATGTATACGGCCCAAGCTTCAGCCCAATCGAGGAAGTCACGCACCGGCCCCAGTTCAGTACGTAACAGCTTAGCTAGCTGAGTTGATGTTGGCTCACTGGCTGGTAGCTTCTTCAGATTTCCAGGACGCAATAGGGTGAAATCAACGTATTGGTTAGCCTGAATTTGCTCCACCAGGTATCCTGGCGCGGGGGCAAAGCCGAGGAAACTGATACGCCAGGCGTTGGTACAACATTAGCCATGGGTGGGCCCTGGGATGGCTGTGACACCAAAGCAGTCGAACCCACGCTGTTAGCCATTGCAACACCGGACCCCACTGTAATAAAGTTGTAGCGAGAGGGAGTCAGCACACGACTACATTCTGGTTTAACTGTATCTTGACTGATTCAATATTACATTACATCATAACTTATTACATAATATAACATGCTGTGCATGCTGTGTGCACGTGAGGTATTGCACGAATACTACATCCCTTCCTTACTTGGGACTAAATAAATAAAATACAAGTAATCAATGAAATCAAATTATTAGACTGAAAACAAAATTGACATGTCCATTGTTAAGTTACTAATAGCACGTTGTTGCTATTTTTTTACGTTGGCTTGTTGTAGTCGTTTGTTGTTTCTTCGTTCTGTCTGTGCTTAAGTCGACACTCCCTTCTCTTCCGCTTCACTGTCAACTTCTTCTCGCATTCTTGAGTTTGCTTGATTTCAATATTTCGATATGTTTGTCTTGAATGTCTTGTTTCTGCTTGTTGTGGCTCCATATCATTATTTGTAATTGTAACCGTCCTTGTTTTTCTTTTACGTGTGGTGCAAACAGCATTGGACTGACTTCTGTTCTCGTCGGACAATTTTGAGTGACTCCACCAGTCTCAGCATGTCTTGTGAATTGGCTACTCGGGAGATACTAGCATCTTCATCTGACCTAGCAACCCTTTTCCATTGCTTTTAAATGACTACACCAGCACCAGCACTCTGTGGCCTGGCCATTCGGGTATTTGCGATACTACCAGCATCTTCTCTTTGAGATCCGGCAACCCTTCCATCACATTTTGAATGATAACACTAGCGCCATCTTCGTGTGGCCTAGCCATTCGGGATCGTGTGATTCTACCAGCATCTTCTCTTTGAGACCTGGCAACCCTTCTCTTGTCTGCTTCCGAAATACAAGCCATGAAATATCTGTTTGTCTTAATCCATGTTTTTCTTCATTGTTGGTTTATCCTCGTCGCCATTGTAATATCTTTGATAGTTGTAGCGAGAGGGAGTCAGCACACGACTACATTCTGGTTTAACTGTATCTTGACTGATTCAATATTACTACATCATAACTTATTACATAATATAACATGCTATGCATGCTGTGTGCACGTGAGGTATTGCATGAATACTACACCCACAGGTACAGGGGCTGGCCCATCCTGATGCTGTGGTGCTAATAGTCCATGGGGCAGACCGAAAATCATGTTCAAATTGGTGAATAAGGTTACTATACATCATCGGAAAGCAAATTTTGCGCTGATTACGAATATGAATGTTAATAGGTCGAGAAGTGTCATCTTCACACCTAAAATTGCTGATGTCAGCAAAAAGGTGTACAATCTTGTTTTAGCTAATGGAAGCCTTTTGCTTAGTAAATACGACATAATTCCATTTATGTTAACGACTTCTTGTATAAAAACAATGCCAATGAGCATATCTGGACAAAATATACATTTTTAAGTTAATAATATGTCCGTCACGTGACTGTGTGACATTTAACGGACAAGTCCGTAAAATTACTAGAATTTGCATAAGATGGGATATAATGGTAAAGTAACTTTCAGATTTGGTCCAGAATGATGATTGGGCCCATTTTTCACGATATCTATGCATTTATGGGGTTACATGAATGTCCTAGATGATGTGATTCCTCTGTTCCTGCTGATGGTAGAGAAGAATTACAATCAAACTTCAACTTCCTGGCAAGTCTCGTTTAATTTTCTAATTCTTCTCTACAATCAGCTACGTCACTTCGTAACCCCATAAGATTTCAAAGCCCAGTGTCACGAATAGCACCAGAAAATTGGCGCATCATGTTGTAAAATGATAAGAACTCAGTGAAAACAAAACAGATATTGATAAAATTGAAACAAGTTACATTGCTAAACTTGAAAAACTGAAGGTGATTCAGATGATGCGGTTAAAATACGATGTCCAAAATTGTCTTTTTCTACAGTTCTGCAATAGAATTGAGCGAATGTCTTTGCATTAGACCAGCCAGCAGTTTCCATTATTTTTGGCAGCGATAAACCGGCTTGTTGGGCAGCTAACGTTAAGGCGGCTCGGCAACTATGAGCGGAAAATTTTCTTGTATCAATGCCAGCAAGTTTGAGAGTTTCCTTTACCCATCTGGCAATGGTGTCTTTAGAAACCGGTTTGTATTGTGATTGAAGACTTTCTTAAATGGGCAGTCTTGGAAATATGTTCCTCAAGTTTCTTAACAATACACAGGCGGTCGTCATCTGGGTATGCTAAAATTTTAAGGGGAGCTTGATGTTTACCTGGTTTGGTAGTTTTAAGTGGTTGTTGTAGGGTAATACGGAGTCTGTCAGGAAGAATTTGAATATATCGAATATTCATAACATGAAGTGTTTGACACCGTTGCCCCGTAAGCAGACACAGATGGGTAGCTGTAGTGTAAGAGAGCTCCTTGAGGGAAATCGATTTCAAGACAGGGAGTTCCTGTAAATAAGATAATAACTGTCCAACATCCCAAATATGAGAATATTTTGGTAGAGATGGCTTAAGGTGGAAAGCACCTTTCATAAGACGACGAACAAGGGGGTGTTCACCTATGGGAGGGTTGCCTCCCGTTGAAATGATAGATGAAAGAGCCGATCTGGCAGTATTAATGGCACTGTAGCCCAGGCTTTCAGTAAATAATGATGTAAGAAATTCAACAACCTGTTCAGCAGAAGGGTTGTATACTTCAAGGTTATGTGCATAACAAAATTGTTCCCATCTACTTAAATAAGATTGATATTGCTTTAAGGTACCAGGACGCCATGAAGAGAGGATAAGATTTTGGGCTGAGGAAGACAGGCTGCTTGATTCTAGACTTTTGCCGATAAGCGACATACAATTAGTTGTAGTTTGGAATGGAGAGGATGCTGTTTGTTTGGGGTGGTTTGGTAAGGTTAGAAGATCCTTCTTTGGTTTAGCACAATGGGCTTTGATTTCTTTTATTTTATTCCTAGTGTGTTCGTTGTTATTACTGTGGAAAGGAGGTCACAAACATAAATCTTTATTTATTGCAAAATTTGTCCAAAAGCCAAAATGCTTTCGTTATTACTTCGTTATTATTTCGTTAGAGTCTAAGACAATGGTCTTCAAGTCCCTGAATGTGCTGGCTCCAAAATACCTTTGTGATCTTTTCACACGAAATTCGCTTTGCACATCATATAGCCTTCGTGATACGGGGACCGATCTGAGGTTACCGATGAAAAGGTCAGCAAATGGCCAGAGATGTTTCTCATATAGAGGTGCCAAACTATGGAATAGCCTGTCAGCCGAGTCAAAGCAGGCAACCTCTCTGTATAGATTCAAGAAAACTATTTAAAAACTATTTTGTTTCTATTAGATGTTTTCCTTAATTTCAAAATATAATTGTAAATAAGGTTTAATATTGTAAATAAGGTTTTATATTTTAATTTAATTAATAGCTTTTTACTTTTTATCTTATATTATAATTAATGTTTTTATCGGAGGGCCGCTTGAAAATCAACTTGTTGAAGGGCAACCCTCCTTAAATGAATTAAAAAAAGAAAAAAATACACAAAATACAGACCAGCTCCAAAGGCCTGGAAACCACTCTAGGACATTCATATAACCCCATAAATGCATAGATATCATGAAAAATGGGCCCAGTCATCATTTTGGACAAAATCTGAAAATTACTTTACCATTATATCCCATCTTATGCAAATTCCAGTGATTTTACGGACTGGTCCGTAAAATATGACACAGTCACGTGATGGACATATTATTGACTTAAAAATGTATATTTTGTCCAGATATACTCATTGGCATTGCTTTTATACAAGAAGTCATTAACATAAATGGAATTATGTCGTATTTACTAAGCAAAAGGCTTCCATTAGCTAAAACAAGATTGTTCACCATTTTGCTGACATCAGCAATTTTAGGTGTGAAGATGACACTTCTCGACCTATTAACATTCATATTCGTAATCAGCGCAAAATTTCCTTTCCGATGATGTATAGTAACCTTATTCACCAATTTGAACATGATTTCTCAAAAATTGGGCTTTGCCCCATGGACTATAACCTCAGAAATGACGGGCAGTTGCAAAGAACGATGTTGAAATTTGGTGAGATTCAATTCCCAAGAATCCGCAAATAAAAACTTGTACAATCGAAATTCCAACACGGCGAATAAATCGTGTGACCAAAACACTGAGGAAATATCACCGATACACTGGACGCGAGAAAACACGTAGATGAAATGGTCAGCTGTATTTTTAAGGCGTGAAAACTGATCGGAATAAATCTCAAGGAATATAGTAAGTTGGATAGCATGGTGTCACCCGCTGTGACCTTGTGATAATGCAAGCGGACAAACTGCCGCCCTCCCCAGCAACAGTGACACTTCGCCCAGGTGGTATTAACTCCGGTTAAAGGTATACGAAGGAGTTAAAAGTGGCATATGCCAAGGGGTTTGGGAAATCTATAAATAGATGCTTGATTTTATCCAATCAAATGTAGTTGTGCGATGACCAGGAAAGTGTGCATGTGATCACTTGTTTTGGTGTTTTTGACTCCAAAGTCCAATCTGGTGTTTTATTGTCCATTTGCATGTGATCACAGGAAGTTAAGTTTTCATGCGCGTGTTTGCGTTTAGTTGAATTGCAATGTATTTTTTAGCGCAGGCCGATTTAACTCCTTCGTATACCTTTAAATCAGGTCTAACCGATATTTAAAAAGTACAACATTTGAACTTTAGTCCACTCTGATGACGTTGTTAGAACAATTTCAAAAGCTCATATTTTTTCCATATAGATTTTATGGCCCTAGCTCATATACGTCTTTTGCTTGGCTTAAAAATACCCTTTCGATTGCCATAAATTTTGCTGAAGTTTGATGAAAAAAATTTATTAAAACCCAAGATATGACGTAGGCAGCAACATATCCCCAAAACCGAAAAAGCTTGCGGATTTTGAAACCCAAACAACCCAGCAACATGTCTCAAAAAACAGAATTCCGGTTACACTGATTGCTAGAATAGTCTTATAAGTTACTCTTAAAAAGTTACAACCACTATCGTTGCATAATCGCATATTTTGCGAAAGTTCAACGAATAGTCAAATCCTCTATAGAAAACAAAGATCTTCGCAAATGGCAAAGTTTGCTAATTGGAAACCATTTCCATTTATTCAAAGTCACTACTTCTATCGTTGAATAATCGCATATTTTACGAAAACTGTTGTAGGGTGTTTCTGTTAGAATTCACCCCAGAGCTGGGGACGGTAACCAGAAACTCGGTAGGCGATGTCTCGCTAAGCAATGGTGCTGTACGCTAAGGTTCCAACCAGAGAATTAAAATTCTTGCGGCAAAATGTATCGATATAATATAATCAGTTGAGGTCCCAACACTGAGCTCAACGAGCTGAAGCTGAGCAACGATAATACGTTTTACAGGGTATTTAATATTAGATAACACATGTTACACAAGCGTGGTTACATGTAAAATACCCTGTACTTCAACACCCACGAAGAACAGAAACCCTGAACACGTTGGTGGCTTCAACCCGCTCCATTGGCTCTATACATCTAGGCGCGAAGATAACCTGAGCCTCGTGCACGTACGTTGCACAGAAGCCATAATTAAGTACCTAAAATTCTATTGTTTGTTAATTAACTGCGTTTATTCAAGGACATCTCGGTGTCCACGTAATCTTTAAGTAATCTCCATATTATAGTCCACGTAGCTTCAATAACAATGAGGGACATCTCGGTGTCCACGTAATATTCAAACTTCAATCTTCAAATTCTCTAAATCTTTGTAATATCGTATAATTCTTCATAATTCTTCATAATTCTTCATAATCTCAATAATTCTTCATAATCTTCGTAATTCTTTATAATCTTAATAATTGTTCGTAATCTTCGTAATTCTTTATAATCTTCATAATTCTTCGTAGAACAAAATTCACCTGCAACTCGTTGCAATTCGATACGTGGATTGTTGCCGCTCGCAATAATCAAGTATAATAATAATAATAATGAAATAGCCGCCAGAATAATGATAATAATAATGATAATATGATGGGCCCCATGACAAAACTCAACGATTTGTCAAGTCCTCTATAGAAAGCAAAGAATTTCGAAAATTGCGAAGTATGCATATTGGAAATCACTTGCATTTATCAAAGGTTGCTACCACTGTCATTGAATAATAGCATATTTTGTGAAAATTCAACGAATTGTCAAGTCCCCTTCAGAAAGCAAAATTTTTTGGAAACGGAAAAGTATGCATATTGCAAATCATTTCCATTTATTAAAAGTTTCTACCACTATCGTTGAATAGTCGCACGTTTTGCAAAAATTCCACGAATTGCTATTATCTTTGAATTAACATTTGGCCCTGTTTTTATACCGAAAGGTCGCCGGTTCACATATCCCAACAAAAAAACTGGAATTCTACTTTATGTACAACATATAAATTTAAGTTAATCAATCCTGCATATTGCTTCCACTAGTTCAATGTTTGCTGTGTCAACTTCAACTTTTGTTCACCTATTCCTGGAACCTCGAATGCCCAGTATAGCACTGCGAAAAAGTGCAAAAGTTTTGTGTGAATCCAGTTTGTGACGGATGAAAATTGGCAGTTCTCGTTTTTCTGCAATCTTTGTAGATAATACGGATATATATTTTTCGGCTTCTCTTTTCGAACCACCATTGTGGGCAAAAACCAAAGGTGTGAATTAGCCATGCTCAACTTGTAAAACGCGTTGACTGTACGCACGTTTCTTCTCTCTTTCATTGGCTGCAAACGTGTTCTTTAGCTTTCGGTTTCGGTATGACGGTGCAAATGGGTTGAAAACCCTTACATCAAAAAATGCACTTTGTTCCCTCTGCCAGAGGCCACGCACTCTAATATCAAGTCTCGCTTCTTCTGATGTGTTTGAATTTCTCGAAAGTTGTTCACCACTAAGAAGCTGTAGAGCTGGCGCAATACCAACATCGTTCGAAATTTCAGTTGCCAACTTGCCGAGAAGATCACGTAACTGACTGATTTCATTGGCAATTTCATGCGACTGATTTCATTGGCAATTTCATTCTTCGGTTTCTTCAACTCACTATTGTTCAGCGTTATTTCAGTGCAAATTGGAAATCACTTGCATTTAGCAAAAGTTACTACCCCTATCGTTGAATAATAGCATATTTTGCAAGAATTCAACAAACTATCAAGTCCCCTATAAAAAGTGAAAATATTCGCAAATGGCAAAGCATGCATACACTCTTTTCGTTTTATAAGAATGCTTAATTTTTTGCTGAGCCTCATTATTCTTAATTTTTTTCTATTTTGAGCCCCGGAATATTCTTAAATTATTCTTAGCTCGGCAGAAAATAAGGATATGGCAATACACTGCCATTATTATAATCAATGCCAAAACGCATAACTATTACAATGGCTAACAGAATAAGTCCTTAATTCCTGTAGCACAGATTTTATCGACACTTTCATCGAAATTTGGATGAGTGTATTTAAAACCATTGCCTGTGAAAAACACACCAATTCAAAAATAAAAAGCGCCTGCTAAAAATAATAGTTTCACAAGATTGTGAGCCTGACAATATTCTTAAAATATTCTTAAATTTCACGAATTTTGAGCCTCATTATTCTTATAAAGTTTATTCTTATAAAAAGAAAAGAGTGTATTGGAATTCATTTGCGTTTATCAAAAGTTACTACAACTATCGTTGAATAATAACATATTTTGCAAAATATCAACGAATATTCAAATCCCCTATAGAAAGCGACAATATTTGCAAATGGCAAAATGTGCGTATTGGAAATCACTTGCATTTATCAAAAGTTACTACAACTAATGTTAGTTAATACATGAAATTTATTAACTTTAGTTAATTAGGCACGGATTTTTCATATTGCGTGACTGTTTTTTGATGCTAATCAACAACCAAAATTAACAGGGCCGCACCAAGGGTGCGTTGATTACTTGACACAGGCAAGGTATTTTAATCTGGCACCAATCGTAAAATATCACGCATAGCGATGCTGCTTGTATCTAATCTCAGCTTGATGAAAGTGACAAGCACAATAAACCAATCAGAGCTCCCAACACAGCAGGCTAACCAGCGACAAGCCAATCAAATTAAGCGAATCACCACGCAAAATACTCCCTTTATAAGACAATGCAAAGCCCTCAAAGGGCAACAATTTACAAACAAAGCAACATATACATAGTTGCCAAGCAAATCAAGGAAACAAAAATTTATTTGAACGAAAGCTAGGTGAGATGCCTAAAAGCAAGTCAATTAAACAAGGCATACGGAGAAGTACGCGACCTTCTACAGCGGTGACTACTGCTAGTTCATGGCCCAGTGTTGCAACCGAAGCCAACACGGCAATAGAAGGTTCTTTGGCTACCATCGTCCGCGAACTGATGACCGCCAACAAGCCACTACAGACGGATAGACCAGCCAGTACACCGCAGCCAGTTTCACTCGGAATGTCGGATCTTACAAGCTGTCCAGCCCCACCGATGCCTGCCACGCAGACAATCAATGCCTTCTTGCCGGAGATTTCCAGCAGCCTCGTCAGACAAATCCAGAGCGGTGAGTTTTTGAATTATCAAAATTAGTCACTCAGAACCTCCAGAAATTATCTTCCCCGGCATCACAAGTTTTCCATTTGAACGGGGGATGATACGGACTTGAAGATGGTTAAGCACGATGTACTGGGGAAGGATCGACCAACAATTCTGGTTGATAACGTTTACAGCCGGCCCACAAGATCAAGAGGATCGTATTTTTAACAAAGAACCCTTTAACAGTAAATCCCTTGCGGCAAAAAGGGACGACGTATGCAGCAGGTTTAATATCGAACCATTTTGTAACGAGGCTACCTGCCGATTTAAACATGTATGCAACAGACCGGGCTGTGGGGGAAAGCATACTGGAAACAGATGCGCCCTCGCCATCAACCCCGGTTCTGGACAACATTACTACTTCGTTATCTCGTAGTTTAAAACCGTTGAGTAGAATTAATGTCGTTCATCTAGAACTCGCTTTAGACACCCACCCTTTCTTAGAGCCGCCGTTTCCAAACCTGCAAGTTTCCCCCCTGGGGGTAGTTCCGGAAAAACATTCCGAAAATTTCCGCACAATTTTTCATTTGTCTTATCCGAAATCGATCAAATCAAGGTGTAGCGTTTAGGATTCGCAGAGAGAAGAACAAGCACAAAATGACAACTGTTCTAAGCAGTAACTGTATAATTCTGATTCTTCAACGCTCAGCTCTAAGTTATATATTTACTCAAAGTACAAGGTTCAATTCTAATTTCGTGTACATATTATAAGCTGCCGAGGAAGGGATTAAAAGTAAATAAGAAGAAGATATTTAGTGTTATAAGAAAATATCAAGTGTCATTAAGTGCCGGCCTTATTGGCGGCAATACTACAACGAATGCCGCAATCTACAATAGCGGCACGCTACAAAGGAAACAAAAATTTACCCGCCCACCTCCCTATCCACCGATAGAGGCATATCCAAGGTTCTACGAGCTACCTCTCACGAACCACCTGATTAATTAAAAGTCGCAATGCATCTGAGACGCCAAACTTTGCAGGAACTGGCAAAAGTGCAAACACTTCATATCACAAAAACTCGGAATAGCACAAAATATGTCAAAACAAAACGGACAGCGTCCCTAAATTCCGAGTCAGGGACAGCGTCCCTAAATTCCGAGGCAGGGACAGCGTCCCTAAATTCCGAGTCAGGGACAGCGTTCCTAAATTCCGAGTCAGGGACAGCGTCCCTGCCCCTCCGCTCGCACTTCGTTCCTTGCAAATGCGTTTCCTACACCGCCCACAATATCGTAATTAACTGTTTTTAATTTATGTATAACATCATTGATATATTTACGTATTATTACCTAACAATTATGTTGTAAATTATGATGATGATGAAGATGACTATGTTGTAAATTATGATTATGATGACTATTATGATGATGATGATGATTCAAAGCATAACGCAATGGCTTCTTCTTGCGACTCACTGCTGGACGAGTGAATAATTAATTGTTGAATAATAGCATATTTTGCGAAAAATCAACGGATTGTGAAATTCCCTATATAAAGCGAAAATTTTTGCAAATGTCAAAGTATACATATTGGAAAACATTTCCATTTATGAAAAGTTGCTACCACTATCATTGAATAATCGCATATTTCACGAATACCGTAAATCCTCGAATAAGCCCCCACGTTCGAATAAGCGCCCCCCTCGATTAAGCCCCCACCTAAAAAATCATTTTTGCAAATAAGCCCCCCCCCCCCTCGAATAAGCCCCCATGGGGTCTTATTCGAGCCGAGCATAAGTGCAGAGCAATATCTTAATTCGAGAAAGCCCCACAGGACAATAGCTATACAGTATCACTTCCTTTGACTCAGACAAAAAAGTAAAAAGAAACGCGATTTTCGTGATGATAAACAAATTATTGTTAGATCTTCACACAGCACTTTGCGAAAAAAGTTTAGCTGATTGAGAAAACTATGTCGTCTTTTTTCTGTAAACCTTTGAGGAAAAAGCAAAACTTTGAATTAAGTCCCCCCCTCGAATAAGCCCTCCCCTCGAATAAGCCCCCACCCAAAAATTCATTTTTGCAAATAAGCCCCCGGGGGCTTATTCGAGGATTTACGGTATTCAACGAATTGCCAAGTCCTCTATAGAAAGCGAAAATTTTCGCAAATGGCAAGGTATGCATATTGGAAATCATTTCATTTATTAAATGTTGCAACCACTATCGTTGAATAATCGCATATTTTGGAAAAATTCAAAAAGTTGTCAAGTCCCCTATAGAAAACGATAGTTTTCGCAAATGTCAAAGTATGCATATTGAAAACGACTTGAATTTATCAACAGTTACTACCACTATCGTTTCACAACTCACAACAGCATAATTTGCAAAAATTCAAAAACTCTTGAAGTCCCCTATAGAAAGCGAAAGTCTTCGCAAATGTCAAACTAAGCATGTTTGAAATCATTTCCATTTATTAATAGTTACTACCACTATCGTTGAATAATCGCATATTTTGGAAAAATTCAAAAAGTTGTCAAGTCCCCTATAGAAAACGATAGTTTTCGCAAATGTCAAAGTAAGCATATTGGAAATCATTTGTTAATCCTTTTTCCGCCCAAAGTGTAGTTGGAAGCGAACTTATCTTTAGCATTTGGCATTGGAGACAGAATACAAGAAAACCAACACAAGTTTTATGTGGGAGTACGCGGAAATGGTTCATGGCAGCAAACGTCTCATCAGCCCTACGCGGGGGGTCTTTTATTCAATATCTGATCCTCCTTTGTAAAGTGTAATTTGGTGAGTCTATGAAAAGTGAGAGCTAAGGATTGAGCGAGCACTTGCTGCCACAAACTACGTTCCGCGTAATCCCCATAGACGAAAACAAAAATTTACCATGGGGAAAGTATATGGTAGCGTAGAGTGTAATCAGTGTAATATAACATCTCAATGTTTTTGTAGAACTCCTGATTAAGTCGAATGTGAGGATTGTTTTTCGAAACACCAACCGTAAGGTTGATAATGTGTTGCAAAAACACGCGACCGGGGGGGGGGGGGGGATAACCTTGCACGCAAAATTAAGCAGACCGATCAAAGATTGTAATTCTTTTTAGAGTAGCGGTGTGCTTAGATGTCCACAGTTTAAGTTCGTGACGAAGGCGAGATATCTTGTCATCGGCCAGGCAGGGTTGCATGATATTAGAGTCCAATATAATCCCTAGAAATTCGAGGACCGTGGACGGCCCTTGTGTTTTGTGGAGGGCTAGGTGGACGCCGAGATTTCGAAAAGCCGTTAGCATGCTGGTCAGACTGATTTGACAGTTGGAGTTAGCGTCCCCCTGTGAAAAAGCTGGTACAATGATAAAAAAAATCAAAGAGAGGAATAACAAATGAAATGCCGCATTTTGTTAGGCTCCATAGCGAAGCTGATTACATAAGTCATCTACAAACCGGGGGTCTTGGGTTGCCGGAAAGCCAATCATACAAATTATCAAGCAATATGTTTTAACAACATTAAAGTTAAAATTAGCGACATACTCAGAAGTAGAAAAGTTATATTCGGTGTGGACGTCTGGTGGGTTGTTCATCTGAATGGTATGAGGCTGGGTTTCCTGGGGGAACAGGTTGAAGTGAAGGTACTGGATCCTTTGAGCAGGCAATACGGGGGTGCGACTGCCACATTCGGCCTTGTTACATTTATGCAGTGTAGAGGCATAACTGAGCTCGGCATAGGGCACCTCCGCTGTTATAATCAGGACATGAATTTTCCAGCTGGGACATGTAGCGTGGCGAAGAAACAGATATTCAAACAAGAAAATACAAGATGTTGCCTGTTCAAGCTTTAATCACCAACTGAATAAATTACACATTAAGATTAGAATATATCGCTTAATCAAACACATACACGTGCGGCAAATGCAGAGAGAACATATTGGACGACACGATGGTGTTACTCAGACAGACAGACACGGTACCGGAACATGACATACAAACACGCAAGATTAACACATAGATACAAATTTGTATAAAATTCCGAAGTGCTACAGGACACATTTTCAGGGAGCAGCTAGAAATATAAAAAAACTCACCCCCTTGAATGCTTCTCACGTAAGCATTTGGGATTTCGGGCGTAAAACCTCCATCCATTGCTTGGGATCGGTGATGATCGGCGTTGATTGGACGGCTGTGTGTCGTTTGTGTGTTGAGGTGCGGTTCTTGGAGGTAATCGGTTGGCCAGTGCAAGCTCAACAGCGGCTTTAGCTGCTTCTTGTGCAACTCTGGACAGACTGGTTTCAATCGAGTCTTCCACGATTGCTTTGATTTGCTGGATGTGCTCTTCTGACAGCTGGGAGGGTGATTCGGCAATGACTTCTGACGAAGTTGGTTCTGTGTGCACGTTGTGAGAGCTAGTGGTCGACGCCATGGTCGAAGCCATTGTCGTATTTCAATGACTGCGTCATTCTTTACTGACACTTGCTTTCAGCATGATAGTAACGGTAAATAATAATCTTGTCGTTCAAAAGTTGGTAAATTTTGTCTTGAATAAGAATTCGAGTTCGTGTGTCTCTGGAACGGAACACGCAATTCAAGTGAGGGGAGAATTAGAACAACAGGTGATTTGTTCTGAATGCTAGGTGTGAGTCACGAGTGTGTTTGCCGTATTCTTACTGGTTAAAGAGAATTGACGTATGCCGTATTCGCGTTCCTATGCTATAACATGTTAAGTCCTTTTCGCATAGATAGTGGCGCCCCGCCATTGATTTGGCTTCTTGTCACCTAAACGTTAATCAATTTATCTGGGGGTTACAACATTATTAACAACAATTCATGACAGGCAGAAATTGAGAACATTTATCAAAAGTTACTACCACTATCGTTGAATAATCGCATATTGTGCAAAAATTTAATGAACTGTCAAGTCCCCTATAGAAAGCGAAAGTTTTCGCAAATGTCAAAGTATGCATATTGGAAAACATTTCCTGAAAAGTTGCTACCACTCTTGTTGAAGGTCGCCTATTTTGGAAAAAATAAAAGAATTATCAAGTCCCCTATGGAAAGCAACAATTTTCGTAAATGTCAAAGTTCGCATATTGGCAATGATTTGCATTTATCAAAAGTTACTACCACTATCGTTGCACAACAGCGTATTTTGCAAAAATTCAAAAAATTGTCAAGTTGCCTATAGAAAGCGAAAATTTTGGCAAATGGCAAATTATGTATATTGGAAGTCATTTGCATTTATCAAAATAACTTCACTATCGTTGAATAATTGTATATTTTGCAAAATTTCAACGAATTGTCAATCCCCTATAGAAAGCGAAAAGTTTGGCAAATGGCAAATTATGCATATTGGAAGTCATTTGCATTTATCAAAAGTTGCTACCACTATCGTTGAATAATCGCATTTTTTGCAAAAATTCTACGAATTGTCATGTCCCATATAGAAAATGAAAAGATCTGGAAATGTCAAAGTATGCATTTTGGAAATCACTTGCATTTATCAAAAGTTACGACCACTATCGTTGAATAATTGCATATTTTGCAAAAATTCAAAAACTCTGCAAACCCTCTATAGAAAGCGAAAGTCTTCGAAAATGTCAAACTATGCATATTGAAAATCAATTGGACTTGTCAAAAGTTACTACCACTATCATAAATAATCTCACGTTTTGCGAAATTTCAACGAATTGTCAAGTCCCCTACAGAAAGCGAAAATTTTGGCAAATGGCAAAGTGTGCATATTTCTCAATTCCTGCCTGTCATGAATTGTGGTTAATAAATTTGTAGCCAGATAAATTAATTAACGTTTAGGTGACAAGAAGCCAAATCAATGGCGGGGCGCCACTATCTATGCGAAAAAGACTTAACATGTTATAGCATAGGAACGCGAAGACGGCGTACGTCAATTTCCCTTAACCAATAAGAATACGGCAAACACACTCGTGACTAACACCTAGCATTCAGAACAAATCATCTGTTTTCTAATTCTCCCCTCACTCGAATTGTGTGCGCCGTGCTAGAGACACACGAATTCGATTTCTGATTCAAGACAAAAATTTTACAAACTTCGCACGTCCAGATCATTATTTACCGTCAGTTAATTACTACGAACGTCCAGTTGCTACCATGCCGAAAGCAAGCGTCGGAAAAGAACGGCGCAGTCGTCGAAATACCACAATGGCTTCGACCATGGCTTCAGCCACTACTGCTCGTAATGAGCCATCAGAACCTTCCTCGTCAGCAGCAACTACGGAATCAACCTCCCAGCTGTCAGAAGACAACGTGCAGCAAATCCGAGCAATCGTGGAGGAATCGATGGAAGCCAGTCTGTCCAGAGTCGCGCGGGAAGCAGCTCAAGCCGCTGTTGAGCTGACACTGGCCAACAGATCGACTCCACCAACCGCACCTGAGAACACCATCATAACACAGCCGTCCATAGACGAGTTTGAACGCCTGGGAAGAGCCTCAATCCCCATCAACGGCAATCAGCACCGATCTCAAGCCATCGATGGAGGTTTTACGCCAGAAATTCCAAATGCTTACGTGCGACGCATTCAAGGGGGTGAGTTTTTTGAGATTTCTAAACTGCTCCCTGAAAATTTGTACCAACTGGACAATTCCTCTCCCGATTATAACAACGTCTCTTTATCTATGGGCCCCAACTCCGAACTCCGGTTAACAAAACGCAGTAGCGTGAAACGAATTGAAAACATATCTGAATGGACATCAGCTTTTCTTGCATATGTGAAACTGGTTGTCGACAAATTTCCTGCCCGTGCCAGAGAGCTTCTCGAATATATCGATATTATTCGGTATGCGGCAAAATATCACACGTCGCTGACCTGGCTTTTATATGACCATAAGTTTCGCTACAAAGCGGCCAACGACAAATCTCTCCACTGGAGGCTGATTGATCAAGAACTTTGGATGATAATTTTTACCGTCAACCAGTCTCAGCTGATGAGGGACTGTACACTTTTTAACAACGGACCCGTATCTTTTTACTCCGGAGTTGGGGCAAAACGGGACGCAACATGCCACAATTTCAACCGAGGTACCCCATGCCGAGCTCAGCCATGTCCCTACCAGCATAAATGTAACAAGACCGAATGTGGCGGATCTCACCCCCGTATTGCCTGCTCAAACGATCCAACACCTTCAATCCAACCTGTCCCCCAGGAAACCAAGCCTCATACCTTTCAGATAAACAACCCACCAGACGCCCACACCGAAAATAACTTTTCTACTTCTGAGTATGTCGGTAATTTTGATTTTAATGTTGTTAAAACACCTATATTGATTGATAGTTTGTATGATTCGCTTTCTGGCCACCCAGACCCCCGGTTTGTAGATGACTTATGTAATCAGCTTCGCTATGGAGCTCGTGTCGGTTACGAGGGACCCCTCGTTTCTAAGGTCTCTCGCAACTTGCCTACTGCCTTTGAGCACCCCGATATTGTCTCAAAAAACCTCGAGCAGGAAGTCTTGCTGGGCCGCACAAGTGGCCCCTTTTCTGCCCCCCCCATTTTCGAACTTTCAAGTTTCGCCTATCGGGCTCGTGCCTAAGAAAAACTCGGATAAATTTCGCACTATTTTTCACCTATCTTACCCCCGATCTGGTAGCTCTATTAATTTAAACATCGACAAAGAATCTTTCTCTATGACCTATGTCACTATTGACGATGCAATCTCTGCTCTGCGTTCTTATGGCCAGGGCTCTTACATGGCTAAGACTGACATAGAGGCTGCTTTTCGACAAATTCTGGTCCACCCTGACGATTGGGAACTCCTTGGCATGAAATGGAAAGGAAAATACTATTTCGACAAAGTTCTACCCTTCGGCCTTCGAAGTGCCCCGTTCATTTTCAACCACCTTCCGGACGCCCTGGAATGGATTTTAACAAATAAATGCGGCATTTCATTTCTTATTCATCTCTTAGATGATTTCTTGATCATTGAACCAGCTTCTTCACAAGGGGACGCCAAATCCAACTGTCAAATCAGTCTGTCCAGCATGCTAACGGCTTTTCGAAATCTCGGCGTCCCCCTAGCCCTCCACAAAACACAAGGGCCTTCCACGGTCCTCGAATTTCTAGGGATTATATTGGATTCTAATATCATGCAAGCCCGCCTCCCCGATGATAAGATATCTCGCCTTCGTCACGAACTTAAGAGATCTAAGCGCACCGCTACTCTCAAACAATTACAATCTTTGATCGGTCTGCTTAATTTTGCGTGCAAGATTATCCCCCCCTGGTCGCGTGTTTCTACAGCGTATTATCAACCTTACGGTTGGTGTTTCGCAAAACCATCATCACATTCGACTTAATCAAGAGTTCTACAAAGACAGTGAGATGTGGCAAGTATTTATCCACTCATGGAAAGGGGAATACTTCTTTTTAAACGAATCCTGGGAGGACTCAAACGCCCTGCATTTGTTTACAGATGCATCTGTACAACAAGGCATTTTGATAGCATCATGCTATGGGCCGCGATGTGTTTGGCTTTCTTCGGTTTCCTCCGCATAAATGAATTTACGTCTGGACAACGATTTGAAAAACATTGTCATCTGTCTCACTCTGATATCAAGTTGTTACCAAACGCACAGAAACCCACTCATCTCCGGATGGACGTGAAATCGTCAAAAACTGATCCGTTTCGACAGGGGGTTTCCCTTGTCATCGGAGCCACCAATAATTCTCTCTGTGCAGTCAAGGCTCTGCAATGCTACCTGGAACTATCCCCTTTCACCTCTGGCCCTCTCTTTCGCTACCGTTCTGGGCAACCCCTCTCAAGAGACACATTCACCAAAGACGTACGTAACTTACTCTCCCAGTGCGGTTTTTCCTCATCCGAGTTTGCTGGGCACAGCTTCCGCATAGGTGCAGCTACGTCAGCCGCAGCGGCAAAAATGCCCTCTTGGTTGATCAAAACCCTCGGCTGTTGGACTTCTGATTGCTACGAACGATATGTTAGAACCCCTGAGACCGTCTTGCTCGAGGCATCCAAAAATCTAAGTAGAACTGATAATTTATAATACACTTACTACACTTTACGCTACCCTATACTTTCCCTGTTGTAATTTTTTGTTTCGTTTATGGGGATTACGCGGAGCGTAATTTTTGGCAGCAAGTGCTCGCTCAATCCTTAGCTCTCACTTTTCATAGACTCAGCAAATTACACTTTACAAAGGGGGCTCAGATATTGAATATAAGACCCCCCGCGTAGGGCTGACGAGACGTTTGCTGCCATGAACCATTTCCGCGTACTCCCACATATAACTTGTGTTGTTTTTTCTTGTATTCTGTCTCCGCTGCCAAATGCTAAAGATGAGTTCGCATCCAACTACACTTGGGGCGAAAAAAGGATTAATTCTCAATTCCTGCCTGTCATGAATTGTGGTTAATAATTTTGTAGCCAGATAAATTAATTAACGTTTAGGTGACAAGAAGCCAAATCAATGGCGGGGCGCCACTATCTATGCGAAAAAGACTTAACATGCTATAGCATAGGAACGCGAAGACGGCGTACGTCAATTCCCCTTAACCAATAAGATTACGGCAAACACACTCGTGACTAACACTTAGCATTCAGAACAAATCATCTGTTTTCTAATTCTCCCCTCACTCGAATTGTGTGCGCCGTGCTAGAGACACACGAATTCGACTTCTGATTCAAGACAAAAATTTCCCGCCATCCCACCCTCTTACTTTTACCTAGCGTACCTTTTTGGATTGATTTTATTACTTAATTTATTATTATTATTATAGTGTTTAATTTACCTTAATTCTGCTGCCGTACGTAGATATATTATAGTTTTTAAAAAGACATTAACTTTGCCAAGACACCTAGTGTGCCAGACTTTTTGCTGTTTCAATTTTGTTACGTCTTATCGCATTCCAGTATATCAGTAATATTAAGTTGCATTTAGAGAATTTATCCGATTTTCTGCAAAATGTTATAAATATCTATCTTGCATTATCAATAAATATGAAATGGTTCCTCTGGTGGCAAGCCTCACTCATACAGCCTGATCAGATTTTGTTGTTGAAATTGTTGAATAATACTGGGGATCTCCAGCATTCCGTCAAATATCAACCACATACGTCACTCACATTTTAAATTGGTTCCGGCATTAGAAATACGTTAACTCACTCACACACGCCGCCTGGCTACGGGGCGCTCCCCCGTGCTTGAAGCAGGCTCTTTACACTATTGGCGAAGGAAAACAGGACTTACGTTTAAAAGGTGTCCTGGAGGCCTTGCCTCATGATACCTATGCATCGCCCGGCAACGGGGCGCTCCCCTGTGCGCGAGGCATGCATTTTAAAAGATATGGTTAAAGAAAGCATGATTGCTTTTCAAAGGTGTCCGACAGGCCTTGCCCCATGATACCTATGCATCGCCTGGCAACGGGGCACTCCCCTGTGCGCGAGGCATGCATTTTTAAAGATATGGTCAAACGAAAACATGATTGCTTTTCAAAGGTCTCCGAGAGGCCTTGCCTCATGATACCTATGCATCGCCTGGCAACGGGGCACTCCCCTGTGCGCGAGGCATGCATTTTCAAAGATATGGTCAAACGAAAACATGATTGCTTTTCAAAGGTGTCCGAGAGGCCTTGCCTCATGATACCTATGCATCGCCCAGCAACGGGGCACTCCCCTGTGCGCGGGGCATGCTATTCAAAACTTGTTTGCAGTTTGTTTTTATTCATGGTTTCACCTATGCTAACTACTCAGACCCGTTTTCGCATGAACTAGTTTCATTTCTACGCCGTGGCCAGCAGCAAGTGCTCGCTGAATCCTTAGCTCTCACTTTTCATAGACTCAGCAAATTACACTTTACAAAGGGGGCTCAGATATTGAATATCAGACCCCCCGCATAGGGCTGACGAGACGTTTGCTGCCATGAACCATTTCCGCGTACTCCCACATAACTTGTGTTGTTTTTTCTTGTATTCTGTCTCCGCTGCCAAATGCTAAAGATAAGTTCGCGTCCAACTACACTTGGGGCGAAAAAAGGATTATGGAAATCATTTAAATTTATCAATAGTTGCTACCACTATCTTTGAATAATCGCAAATTTTGCAAAAACTCCACGAATTGTCATGTTCCATATAGAAAGCGAAAATTTTGGCAAATGGCGAAGTATGGAAATTGGAGATCACTTGCATCTATTAAAAGCTACTACCAATATCGTTGCATAATAGCATTTTTTGCAAAAATTCAAAACTTCTTCAAGTCCCCTGTAGAAATCGAAAGTCTTCGCAAATGTCAAACTAAGCATGTTGGAAGTCATTTCCATTTATCAATAGTTACTACCACTATCGTTGAATAATCGCATATTTAGCAAAAATTCAAAGAATGGAAAAGTCCTCTATAGAAAGCGATAATTTTCGCAAATGTCAAGGTAAGTATATTGGAGATCATCTGCGTTTATCAAAAGTTACTACCACTATCGTTGCACAACAGCATTTTTTGAAAAAATCAAAAGATTTTCAAGTCCCCTATAGAAAGCGATAATTTTCGCAACTGTCAAAGTATGCATATTGGAGATCACCTGCATTTATCAAAAGTGACTACCCCTATCGTTCAATAATCGCATGTTTTGCGAAATTTCAACAAATTGTCAAGTCCGCTATAGAAAGCGAAAATTTTGGCAAATGGTAAAGTATGCATATTGGAAATCATTTGCATTTATCAAGAGTTGCTAAAACTATCTGTGAATAATCGCATATTTTGCAAAACATCTACGAATTGTCATGTCCCATATAGAAAGCGAAAATTTTTGCAAATGGCGAAGTATGGAAATTGGAAATCATCTGCATTTCTCAAAAGTAACTACCATTATCCTTGCACAACCGCATATTTTGCAAAAGCTCAATGAATTGTCAAGTGTCCTCTAGAAAGCAAAAATTTTCGCAAATGTCAAAGTATGGAAATTGGAAATCAGTTGCCTTTATTAAAAGTTACTACCACTATCGTTGATTAATCGCATATTGTGCAAAAATTCAATGAATTGTCAAGTGCCCTATAGAAAGTGATAATTTTCGCAAATGTCAAAGTTTGCATATTGGAAAACATTTCCATTTATGAAAAATTGCTACCACTATCGTTCCACAACCGCATATTTTGCAAAAGTTCAAAAAAATTTCAAGTCCCCTATAGAGAGGGAAAAAATTCACAAATGGACAATATGCACATTGGAAATCTTTTCCATTTATCAAAAGTTTCTACCACTATCGTTGAATAATCGGATATTGTGCAAAAATTCAATGAATTGTCAAGTCCTTATAGAAAGCGAAAACTTTCCCAAATGTCAAAGTATGCATACTGGAAAACATTTCCATTTATGAAAAGTTGCTACCACTATTGTTGAAAGTCGCCTATTTTGGAAAAATTCAAAGAATTGTCAAGTTAGAAAGCAATTATTTTCGCAAATGTGAAAGTTTGCATATTGGAAATGACTTGCATTTATCAAAAGTTACTACCACCATCGTTGCACAACAGCAAATTTTGCAAAAGTTCAAAAAAGTTTCCAGTCCCCTATAGAAAGCGATAATCTTCGCAAATGTCAAAGTATGCATATTGGAAACGACTTGCCTTTATCAAAAGTTACTACCACTATGGTTTCACAACAGCATAATTTGCAAAAATTCAAAAACTCTTCAAGTCCCCTATAGGAAGGGAAAGTCTTCGCAAATATCAAACAACGCATATTGGAAATCATTTCCATTTATTAAAAGTTGCTACCACTATCGTTGAATAATCGCATTCTTTGCAAAAATTCTACGAATTGTCTTGTCCCATATAGAAAGTGAAAATATCTGCAAATGGCAAAGTATGGAAATTGGAAATCACTTGCATTTATTAAAAGTTACTACCAATGTCGTTGCATAATAGCATATCTTGCTAAAGTTCAAAAAAATTTCAACTCCCCTATAGAAAGCTAAAACTTCGCAAATGGACATAATGCACATTGGAAATCATTTGCATTTAACAATAACGGTCACAGAGTACAACAATAAAAACACAAGTGTATAAGTTGGAACTGTATCGTTGATACTATAATTTTGGCTGCAAATGAGGTCATACAGGCTGTGTATCTAATATTAGACTAGAGACTAAAACACACTTTTTGGCTGAAAATATGCAACCACTACCAATGTTCTATCGAGGCCAATAAGGCCCCGAAGCTATACGATGCGTCTCGCAGGTTTCACGGAACATGCCCAGTGAACTGTGCCAAAACGTCCCCCACCCGTATTACTCGCGGTGTATAGCTCGTGCACTACGGAACAAGCCAAGATGGTGAACTGTTCGAAGTGTGGTCACGAACACACTTGAAGAGTGGTTTGTGGAATTAATGAACTAAATTAATTAAGCCACTAAATAGGTGGCCAAACAGCCAAAATAACAGCCAAAGTATTTCTCCAAATTGCAGTACCGATGATTTTTTTTGCTTTTTTTGTTATGGATGCAAAGTTGGAATGTCCGATTTGTGAATGCGAAGAATTAGGCTATTTTCCTCGGCTTGGCTACACTCTACCGGGCGAATATGTCTCGTGTAGCAATTGCTTGACCAGCGACCAAGTAGCTTAATTATGTTTTCTGGCGCATGCGCAGCTGCAACTGAGGTAGCAGCCCCAACACCAAAGCTGTGTAATGTGTAGAGTAAGTTGCTGTTGACCGAAGTACCAAGAAGGCCTTGGATGATAGAAGTAACTTTTGTGCGCGTGAGGAACGTGTTGTCTGTGAATACGAAGGCGGGATGGTTGGGCCGTAGACTGCCGGCCATGTGCTTGTATAAGGTTCGGACGGGACAAAGTGAGGAGCCAGAAGCCGCAAAGTAAATTGTGTGGCTAATGCCAAAGGGGTCAGTTTTTGATGTTTTGATTTTGACAGACGCGGCGGTTGATGTTACTTGTATATCGTCAACGAGAAGGCAAGAAGAACGGGCGTCAAATGAGAGCGGTTGTGGGGCACAAAGTTCCGAAGAGCGTAGAAAGCCGAAAAAGGCCGTAGTAAAAGCCGCCCAGATCTTGAGTTTATCGCCCTCAGGCCACGATGTTTTACATAGTTCATTTTTCAGCCTCTTTAAAATTCCAATTGTGATGGGAATTTTTTTATCACGTGATGTCAGGCCTTTTGTACGACGAAAGGCCCGTAAAGTAAGTTGTAATTGTGCCATGTCGGGAAGGTTGACTTGATGACCAAGTCATATATTCCAGAACCGGACCGCAGCCAGATAAGCTCGGATGGTTGAGTAACAGGCAGTTCGGGCAAGGTGTGTAGCAAATAAACAAAGAGAAGATTCAGATGATGGATGGTGCTGCCCGCAAAATGCTTCGTATGAGGCTCGACCATTGTCGTATACGCTGTGCGAAGAGGGGGCTAATGACATTGACTGAAGATAGGAGCAATCGTGAATTAGGCTTCTTAAATTAATGTTGATAAATCTAACCTCCTTATAATTTCAAATAAGAAAACAACAAATATTACAGTTAATATTAAAATTAATAACGATTCCATTAAAGAAAAAGACTACATAGAATATCTTGGCGCTCTTCTTGATAACAAATTAAACTGGAAACAACACGCTCAATATGTCAATAGGAAAATTTCAAAAGGCATCGGAATACTTGCGAAAATGAGACATTTTGTATCAACTGATATACTTCGACAATTATATCACGCTTTTATTGCTCCGCACATCAGATACGGCCTCATAAATTGGGGTAGTGCCTCAAAGTGCGCAATCACTAATTTAAGTCATAGTCTCAAGAAAGCAGTTAGAATTATGTCTTTTGCAGACTATAGAGCTAATTCACAGCCTTTATTTACTAAACTAGGTCTTTTAAACTTTGAAAATCTTCACAAATTAGAAGTTGCTAAGTTCATGTATGACATAAGCAACAACAATTTAACATCGTTAATATGTGATTTATTTCCAAAAACAAAAATGAGACATAGTTACAAATCCCGTCAAACTAGACAACTCGTCTTGGGGAATGTTAAACACGTGTATGTGGCGTCAATTTTAAAACCAAGGAGTGTGAATGAATTCGCCGGGACAACGACTTGTTCTGGGGCTAACGGGACCCCCGGGTAATAGAAAGATGTGTAGCGGTGTAAGCTTTGCAATACATGCATCGTATGATGTATTGGCAAAAAAGAAAATGTGTAAATAATGCGTGCAATGAGTAACGTTGTATAATGAAAATATATATTTCAATAAAGTAATTATGATGCCACTATGGTAATAATTTTTATCAATATTGGTGACAGGATTAACTGCACATTATTACCGTATTTCCTCGATTAAACGCCCCCCCTCGATTAAAAGCCCCCCTCGAATAAACGCCCCCTTATGCTGCCAGCTTTTCCAATAAACGCCCCCCTCGATTAAACGCCCCCTCTTTGTGCAAAACCATGGCGACTTTCATTTTCTACGCTGTTGCTCGATAAAGCAAGAGTCAA